>JAAAKL020007803.1:0-16525 GCA_010016065.2 Carybdea cf. marsupialis auct. non (Linnaeus, 1758)
CTCATACAATGACCAGGGAGTTGTTCCACGAGTCAATAGCAGAGGCAATCTAGGGTGATTTTAAGGGGGGGGGGTCTGAAATAAGTATATATGTATAATATATATCAATAGATAGATGTCGATGAGTACTACAAGAATGTGAAATAAAATTGCGGGAATATGCATGTTTCGGGGAGTAAAAAGGGTGACTAAGCCACCATCGTAATGAACCGTAGCACCAATAATGAACTGTTCATACAAGAATATCATGGTACAGGCTTTTACTTACATCAACTATGCAAGGCATTGTCAGCACTTTCCCAGATACTGCGGTGGTATATAATGCTGTATATTAGCTATTTATTTGCTTTTTTAAGAAACGTTCATTCCTGTGATCCTTGTCTTGTAAGCTTCATTTTGTCATGACTACATTATCGTTGATTTTTGAAGGGTAGACAAGGAAATAGAGCTGTACTTTGACAATTCCTATACAAATGGCTTTTGCTATAGTCCAGAGAAATTCACGGTAACAATATTAAACATTAAAGCGAATGCGAAAGCTGAGGAGAAGATCAGAGGTTCCAATCTGAATGTTTGGTACATACAACTCATCTCCCACAAGTTATGATATATGAAGAGTACCAATGAGATCGTATACAACGTTGCTCAAGGTATGCACAACAATAAGCTTGTGCTTTCAAATCGATACAACTTCGATTAATTGAATGACAACTGCAGTCTTCACAATCTACTTTATTCTATAATTATGCGATACAATATTTTATGATTATTTTATGAGCCATATATCTACTTATATTACCATTGCTGTAAATATTGCAATTCTTTTTATAATTTTGAAGTAAGAAGAAAAATACTGCCATCTTAAATAAAAAAATAGCCAAACCAGAGTTAATACTGTTAGTAAGTTAATACTAGTCCAAGGCAGTTTTATCACCCGGTAAGGCATCTAAGTGCCTTAGATACAATCGAGGGGTAGCAGAATGCATTGATAGGCGAGAAGTACCCTTCCGCCACCCTAAAGTGAAGTTAGAACAACGTCTTTACTTCACCACTATTGGAGTCCAGTTTCAAAAACAAGTAGCCTAAGCGTTTGTTCCAGCAGATTGCGTCTTACAAAAACAAGCAATAGATTTCGGGTTCCATTTTCCACAAAATATCGTCTTTTGACAATGTGAAATACTCTGTTTTAGGTACCAGTCTCTGTTACATTTAAATCCATACATAACTGCAACGAGGACGTACAAGCTGTTTTTCTTTTATGTTCAAATGACCAATCCAAATGAAAATCTAAATTGAGACCTGACAATTGATAAGCGTCAACAGACGTCAATATGCAAAATGAGTATTCTTACTGAAAATACTTGTTGTACATTACATTTTGTCTGCTTCCGTATTCGCACTCGAACATTCAGTGCACTTTAGAAAAATTTGGTAAAATCCTGGATGTTACCAATCTCTCATCATACCTCCTGATGAGCAGAGAGGCACCCCCAGAGGAACTTAAGCTCTCTGGGGGAACAGAAATCATAGAGATTGCTGAAAATGTTTTCATTTTTATTTTATTCCAGATACAGGTAAGGTTTTAAACAAAACGGTACGGGATTGCCCAAAGGGGGCCTGATACACTAAAAATGCGAAAACGCCACCGCTGCCGCAAAAGAGAGTTCCGAGGGAAGTATACACATCTACCGCACTCAGTACCCCCTCTACATTCTCAGTCTGTCTTTCTCTTCCTTTTTTGTGTATGCTTGGTTGTGAATCTCTCCTATCTTCCAGACTACGAAACACGTACAACTCGAAAAATACAATGGGTGATAAACCAGAAGCCCAAATCGTCTCTCGCCTAACAGTTACAGGTGTTATTGAAGATGGACAGGGAAGTTATCGGTTGTTATGGTTTGGCCGGAAACTCTGGTCAGTGGACCTCTGAAGAGGACTGATCTTATGTTACCCTAGATGTTACCTTAATTCAAACATGCTTCATCTATTAGTCCATCCACGCGATGACGCTTCAGAAGTGGATGGACCCCTTTCCCACGTGGTCACGTCTGCAACCCAATAATCGACTAAGAATTCCGTACATCAAGACAAGGCTTTGTATTGATTCACAAAATACAATCAGCCTTTGCATGGCTAGTATGCTGAAATTATCATTTTATATCAATTAATCATAAAATAGGGTGCCGTTTACGTACATGGAAGCCCGATGTACCGGTACTTAACGACAATATGTCATCGACAAGAAAAGATTTGAAAGTATTATGTTCGAAGAGATACTGGAGAGAAGTGAACATTGGTAACATTTTCACTTATTTTTGGTATCTCTTAAAGTCAAAAACAATAAGGGCATGGCAGAGAATAAAATGTGTGTTACAGCGTCAATGTAAACTATCACACTGCGGTGGGGCATACACTTTAGATAAACAGACTCAACAGCTAAAATGCACAAAGTTTACCTGAAGAACCGGGCTGTCGCAGATTGGGAAGAACATCTATCCGATCCTTCTTAGCATTCCCAAGTTTGATTTTAAATTTTTTGTCTTGATATCTTCTTAGTGCAGCATGAGCTGCCATTACTTTCTGTCTATACGAGACGATCTCGCATTTTTCACAAGTACAGAATTTTCTTGGACACGAGGAGTGGCCTTTCACAGCTTTCACGTGCCCGTGATTCAGGCATCTGGAGCATAGGTATTGCCGCTTTTGCCCAGCTGTTTCATTGGCACTACTCGAGGCTGTCATCATGTTTGATACATCCAATTTGTAGACAACGCGTTTGCATTTCTGTATCGGAGTTCAACTCCATCTGACAAACAGGATGCTTCATTCATGGGTTCGAAATCCCGCAAAGAAATTCGAATGCGACTCACTCTGATTCATAACTTATGCTACTACGTAGAGATATAAAGCATTAGAAATCTGAATTTCTTTCACTTTGAATACAAAAATATATAATTCCAGGCCAAAAATTCGTGTTATGCATAGAACTGAAAACTTATAAACCAGAAGAAATAAACTGCATCTTGTTTATATGATGAAATTGAAAATTCTGATCAAGTTAAGACAAATTAGTATAATTGGTAATTACGTCATAACAAAAAGTATCATTATGTGCTGCTTTAAAACTCATAAGAAATCAAATCTGGATACACAGCGTAGCACGTGTATTTTACAGCCAAGTCAAATTTTTTATTCAACGATTACCAGGACATATTCATGGTTGATGTTGGATAGAACAAAATGCCCTATACCCACTGTAAAACTCTAGTTCACCAATCTGCAGTAAGAAGTTAAATGATGTGGCGAAAGTCACGTTCTAATCCCATTCGAAGTCCCCGAGCTTCGTCATTATCTTTAAGTGTAGCTAGTTTCGAACTGGACACAGTTTTAATGCATATCATATAGTTAGGCCTGCCATTAAAAGCTACTCAAATTTACTCATCAGATAGTACTTAGCAGATTACATCGTAAAAAAAAACGGCCGCAGCGCCGGGGGACAGGGAGCCATGGTCCCCCACTTTTTGGCAGAAAAAAAGATCTGAATGAATAACTTGTTGTGCTGCTAAATACCCTGAGTCACTATTTATATGATTTGACAGCCCAAAATTGATAGGCATATGCTACGAAAACTAAGCTTCATTACAACCTATAGATAAATGGAAGCGATGGTGTTCGCACTTAAATTTGCCCCCTCACATTTTGGGGCGTGCTGCGACACCTGAAACAGAGGTTTGCATGGTGTATTCAGTAGATTAGCTGATCCTCGCAAGGAGAAAAAGATGCATTGACGTCTGGTTGGGAACACGTCAAAACTAGGTACTAGCTTAGCATTAGAACTTGACAGATCTTGTGGATTCTTTCTAATGACCATCCTCCTTCTTTCTATCTTCGTTACCCCGAGAAGAGAAGAGCAAATTTGAAGATACCACAAAGACGACATTGCTGATTCCAGATAATGTAAATCTTGTTTTATCTTTAACATGTAAATGTCAATAAATTTTAAGCCCTAGCTAGAAAAACTTCAGATTAGCGTGATCCGCATCTACCTAAATATAGCAAGATTATAAATAATTATCGGTTGACATGAAATTTAATGTAAGAAGTAATAACATAGTATCAGGGGAAAGTATGCTCCTAGAATTACATCACGTTTGCTACTGAATACTACAAATAATAGGAGGAAACGAAATGAAAGAAGAAGATAGAAAGTAGAAAAGTTAGCTAGATTTACGTTTGAAGTAGATGAACGAAATGCAGTTTCACATTGCACGCTGCAATCCTGTTGTTGTTGCTGTTGTTCGTCCTTCATGCTCGAAGATGACCACGACATCTAGCTCTGTTTTCGACGAGAGCGCACATGGCTAAACAGTCCTATCTTAGCACGGAACATGCGTCCACAGGTAGGGCACTGATGAGTAGTTGTAAATACCCCTGTGTCGTCTGCTCTTGTTTTTCGGGTTTCTCTTTGCCTGAGGGCATCAGCAATTCTGACCATTCTCATATTTCTTGCTTTCCTCGATAGTTAGAGTGCGCCAGTTGCTGTGATCGTCTACAAAGTCTTCCCATTCATCTGGTTCAATATCAAAGCACTTCAGTGAGGATTTTAAGGTGTCCTTGGATCTCTTTTTCTGGCCACTGCTTGAGCGTTTGCCCTCTGTGAGCTCGCTATAGAACATTTGCTTTGCTATCCTTCTGTCAGGCATTTCTCTCAACATGGCCAGACCAATGAATCTGAGCCTTCTTCAGCAGTGTATGGATATACTTGTGAGTTTGGCTCGGTCAGAATCTCTGAGTTTGGAGTTTTGTCTTGCCAGCATACCCGGAAAGTTCTACGCAGGCAGGTCACGTGGAAGTGGTTTAACTGCCTGGCATGTCTACTACAAAGAGTCCAGGTTTCACAAGCATAGAGTAGTGTTGGAAAGAAAACTCCTTCATAAACTTTGATCTTTGTCGCCACACTGATGCCCCACTGATGCCTAAGGAAATTGTATTTTAAACTTTATTTGATCATAAACATGTGATTGATTTGAAGGTAAAGTTAATAAAACATTAGCGCGAACTGTCGTTTGCTCATTTCCTTACAATAAGAACCGAACTGAGGGAAATTTTACTTTTTCTGGGAGTCAAAGATTAAACATTTTGTCAGGGTTGAAGAAGTAACAGTAACGAAAGTGGTAAGAACTACATTTAATTGTAAATTCCAAAAAAGGCGTAGGCGAAAAGATTTATAGTTATTACATGAAACGTGATAAGCGTAAACTGAAATGTTTTTCAAATGTCGAAAAAGTGAAATGTTTATGAAGGTTATCTAAATTTAAAGCATGGCATAGCATGGTTAAGGCCAAGCGCTGGACCAATGGAGCTTTAGGGGGCTGGGTGGCAGGGTTAAAGCACAAGGCCCCTTGTCTCCATTGGCCCTTGCGCTTCGATGAAATTAAATATGGTAAATGTGTTTTCTCGTCAGTTGCGGTTTTAGGGGGAGGCCGAAAGGGCCATGGCCCGAGGCGCCGCACTTGTAGTGGGTCCCGCGATTCAATGCTATGAAAAAGGTACGTGTCTAACTGCCCATATCAATCTCATGGAAGCAAGTGAAAGCTTGAAATTATACCCACCGGAGGGAATACAGTGTCTCCGGAACTTCCGCAGTGCGGTCATGACTGAACTTCCTATCAATGCATGATGCCATAGAGCCCCGCAGACTTCTTCGGCGCAGGGCCCTGCACCCTTCAAAACCGCCACTGTTTCTCGTATAAATTTTTAGGTTGAAAGTAAACAATTAGAAACTGGATCCACTGGAGCGAATACAGTATCTCCAAATTATCTAATGCACGGTTACGACTGACCTTCATAGAGACCCGCAAACTTCATTTAACCCAGCTTTTCATACTCTTTAAAACGGTCACCACAGTAGACCATTGTTACTCAAACCACTCCAGTGCTTCAGACTGGTCCCTGAATAAGCAGTTAGACTCTGCGGTTTGTTCATTCATCATCAATACCTTCTTAGGCTAATCTACATCATCAATTACAACTTTTACAAGATGAGGTTAAGATTAGTTAAATGAAGAGGATTGATGTTGCCCCAACAAACAACCGATGATGGTCGTGATCAATGGGCAGTTTTATGAATGCTAGTGTGGGTATGAAGCATGGTACTGAGATGACGTTCGTGACACTGATGCAATGCTAGGGATAGTGTACAAGAGATCAAGAGATTTAACATTGCTTCAACCTTTTGAGTAAGTTTTCCCAGAGAAACAAGGTTCCATCTGGGACTCTGCTGATTCCCCTAGTGCATTTAAGCATAGTCATGGCTGTCCTGTATAGATACAATTTTATAACGTTTTGAAGCTAGGTCAAGATTTGTACAGCAAATTAATGCACTTCTTATATTTAGCGGTAGTTAAGTGTGAGCCAGAGTAAATACAATGTTGTATGATCGGAGAAGAGAGGAGAATTTCAATAGTAAGGTTAAAAATCTATAAAAGTTGAAAGATAAAACGATCGAAGTTATCAACTACCAAAACAGTGATGCTCGCTCGATGCTTGCTCGATTGGGGAGTCGGCAAGGAAAAATAGTATTGATAAGTGTTCTCGACCGGTGTACGGATAAATTTTAGGGTAAAAAATTTCAAGCTGCCAAATCCTACACAATGAATTCAAGGAAACGTCGCTTCTGAAGGCTATTGTTTCCATCGAACTCCTTGTACTCTCCTGGTCGAGATGAAAGACCTACAATATTGGATTTACCCTCGATCAATAGAGCTCCAAAGAGATGATGTAACTAAAAGGTTCTCCATCTAGAAAACAACGCGATCTGACGTCGCAGTAGCAGCCCCATCATCTAACGGTAGTTACGAAATACCGCGTTTAAATTTCATCAGTTCCAGCTTTTGAAATTTTAAATTTGCCAAATTCATCCAAATATAATTGCCTATTTTGTTTTTTTTTTCATAAAATTAACAAACTATCAATCAGAGAGCACGACGTTTTTAAACGCTATGTAAGTCAATGAACCAATGAACGCTATATAGGTCAAGGTCCATTTTCAAGGACAAGGCAGCCATTCCATACGTTTCGTAAAATTATCAAACTATCTATCCGAGAAAGCCACATTTTTGACGTTATATAAGTCAGGAAACTACCAGACCATTTTCAAGGACAAGGCAGCCATTTCATACTATTGGTCACTTGGCATCCTCTTCAGTTATTCCCCATTCAGTTTGACAAGTAAAAGCGTGGTGAACCGACTGTCGAGTTCAACATGTGCACATGCATGAGAACCAATGAATACTGACCTATCTAAACCTGTTGCTAAAAAATTAGTTTCCGAATCAACAAAGTGGTAGGGAACGTGGTACAGCTGCTTAGGCATCGGGGCATTAAATACACTACAGGTTTTCATTATTAAAAATATTTTTTGGTATTGCTGAAGTTTAAAAATGAAGTATCAAAACATGCGCTTCTAAGCAAAGAGATTGCTGTCTTTTCTTCTCCGTTTTCTACATGATAGAGTGCAGTTTCAGCGGCATCATAAACTTCTATTGAATTAAACAGACTGCATGTATTTCCTGTGTAGGCCTATGTAAGGATCACAAGCATCCAATTGCCCAAATTATATCAAAAATTTAAAATTCAGAATGATGCTCATAAACCAAAGTCCCGTAAAATTTCCAGAAATCTTTCATCCCTGCTGTCATGCAATAACAATGTGATGGTTGTGTTGTTAAGGAAACCATCAGGTTAAAACGACGAGACTATTGCAGATACTGGAGTGTTTCACATCATGGTGTTCCTATTAGAGAGCATGTTAGTATACTAAAACCAAGACGATTTGAAGGTGAGTTTTCTTACTTCTTTTTACAGAGAAAGTTGTCTCTGTTTTGCTCTGGAATTTTTTTGTGAATTATTTTTAAACTTCAATTGAGCTATAACTTTGTATCATATAAAAGCTATTTAAGACTCAAAACCTTAACATTTTGAGTATTACGAGGTTCGATTCAGGAAGTGTAATCCTTATTTTAAAATGTGATTTTATGAAAGAGGTGGTTTAAACCGCAGAAGGTTTTATACACTTTTGGCACCGCATCATCAGATGTTGACGACATACAGTAGATCTAAGGCGAGGAAATTCAAGGGTAGTGTAGACATCGTCACATTTTTTGCACATTTGGACAATTTTTCCCTTCTACTAGATAGCAAATCATTTTTAGCTTGTCCAGCAGATGAAAGGTGTGTGCCATATGTATTGCTGCGGTTTTATTGGTAGGCATTGCTTATACGTTTTAGAGTGCAAAAGAGAGCGTTTAAAAATCAGTTTTTGCATATAAAAATAATAATTGATGGTAGATATTTATCATGTCACGAGTCGTAAAAAAATAACATAAAAAACTACAACTCAAGACATGATAGATATCTACCATCAATGGCATCAACTGAGTCGACAAGCGTCAGGATATTTAGCAGTATCAGGGAAAAAAACATAATAATGTTGCGATGTTATTGCATAGTCGTCTTTTGTATTAATACTTTGCGAATGATAATGATACCCAACACAATGAATAATTAACGTTTTATGAAAGTAGTAGTTTCCTTTCCCTTTGAATCTTGAATATGCTTGCATTGGCATCAGGTAAAAGTTGGCACAAGTGAAAATGGGAAAATGTCATAATAGTGGAAATATAAAGTAGCGGATATCTAAAAATCACCTGTAATGGTTTAACCTTAAAGGCATGCAGGTCATCATAGTTCTTGGTCCAGATACGAGCCATCGGGGTGGTTTTACTATCCCAAATAGATTACCTGGAGAAAAATCCAAAAGCTGCATTAGACCGATGCATACTCCAGTAATGGCATATGCCACTAGTTTTGTGAAGAGCTGGATGCCCTCGCTATGCTGCTAGTGAATGACGTCCTTGAAAGAATGGAGTACCTGAACGATGCTTGCCCTTCGACCGCTCTTCCATCCAATGTCTCGTATCTTTCCGAAAAAGAGATCAATAGCAGTCAGATTAAGTAGGTGTCTACCTTCCAAGAGCCCCATCCAGCTTCCCGCCATAGCGATGGGGCACCCATCAAGCTTCAGTGAAAAACTAACCCAGCTAGCCCAGGAGGTGAAGGCTGGAACTGACTCATCTTTGATCTTGTCAGCCACAACCACCCATCTATATGGATGTGTTTTGAAGCTAAACAGCATGAGAAAGCCACAGTAGAATTTATCATTTGTTTTTTCATGTGGGCAGAGGCATGTCATGAAATTAAATTTTATATTTTATATATCTTTTTCTTTGTTGTTATTTTTTATGTTTACCAAAATTTTATTCGTTGTGCCTCATACAGTGGCAAAGTGGGCAGGGGTGGGTTCTTCATTGGAAGAATATCATTATGGATCATACATGGGGGGAGGGGGTCGTGGTCATTTTGAAATTGTTTACAAAGAGGGTGAAAATAATGAATGTTTCTCCGACGTTTATATTACGACTCACAAACGCCCGAATTTTATTTTCTTGGTCCTGTTAGATGAAAACTCAGGGGCAAAACTGATACAGATGACCAAAAAACCATAAGCAATCTACAGAATAAAGTATACGGTGGCATACCGAGGAAAAGTTCAGGGAAGTTGTGCCACAAAAAATAAGAAGATCCCAAACTTACTTGAAGATGATGACTAGCAGCTGCAAATACGAAAACAACTACATACGTACACTCAATGAACTCAATTCGAGATAATAATAGAAATTACAAACTGTAAAGTAGATAAACAACGTATAGATATCATCACATAAAGAGGTATGCTTTAATATGGACATTTCACAGATCACCCTCAAGAGAGGGGAAATAATTAGTCTACGAGAATTTCCTGAAATAATAGGAGTAACGTGTGCGATGTTTCTAGGCAGTATATTTACCCCTCGCCTCAATATGTCAACATCATGTGTACGAGAAGTCTATACCAAAACAACAGGAAGAATAAACACTAGCGATGAAATAGGCTGAAGTGGAAGAGCTGTGCCATAAATCTTTGCCTAAAATGATAGGTGCAATGTAAATAAATTCAAGCCAAGCAATTATCAGTGCTTGTGCATTTAACATGCCCACCAAAAACATTCCAAGTTATTTAATTCAAATGTTACATCAATTTATATCTTCACATTTGCAGATATAATAGCTTGAGTGTGACCAAGAGGCGTAATTAAAGCAAGATAATAAGTATAGAAGATATAGGCATCTTCTTGATACCTACTTAACCTAGTTCATATTGCATCAATCTATCATTCATCAACTTTCCTGCCATATAATCACGTTAACATGTAAAGGCCAACATTAATTCTAAGCAACAACAGTCCATCAAACACCATTCGTCTCTTAAGTTATTTTTAATTTTTATGCTCATATTTTATTTTCTTTCCTGACACATCAAGTACACAAGCACAACTATAAATACTTATAACTACAGTAGTACTTAATGGGAGCAATCAACTACAAACGGCAACATTGATGTTCTGATGTATCCGCTTGTTTCATCTTGTTTAAATATATATATTGATGTATCATTACAATTTTTAACACAATGCATTCCTTTTTCAACCAAAGCCGTAGTCAAATAACACCAATTCTGACCCACCTATTCACTATATATATTGAATTAAGTAGTTAGCATTTAGCTATGTTTATATAGATTGTACATTTCTATTGTTATCGTTGATAGTATCCATGTGTCAAGTTGTATTCGTAATTTATAATTATTCCGAAAGGTATACTTGTTTTTTCGTGATACATTATATTATTATATTATGTATTATATATGCGATAATTTGTTATAACAAAGATCCCCTTTCGCTTGCCTACATAAACGTATGTGTTGGTACCGTTTGCGATGTTATAATTCTGTAGTGATATCACTTCCAAATTCCGTAATACCGAATAGCTTTTTCTAAATTTTGATAATTTCATCAATCAACAAAGGTAAACTGTCCTTACTTTTCGCCCAGAGTTGTCGTTACCACAAAACAGCGAAGTACAATGAGCTGATGTACTATTTCAACGAGTCCTGAGAAATTCATATCTTTGTTTATATCAGAAGTTGTATTTCCCGCCACAAATTTTGAAGTGCATGTTGGGAAAATTCTGCTAGCTATTGTTGGGCGAAATGTCTATAATATAGTCTATAGGTTATATATAATAGATCATAGTACAGTCACATTCAACAGATAAAACTGGCATATTTGGATCATTATCTTCCACTTTAAATTTTGTTGGTAAACTGAAGTTAAACAAAAGGATGAACAGTGATTTTCGTCATCCTCGCAAAATATGTGAATAAACGCAAATTTTTTTCGACGTCGACAGAAGTAACACATTGGTGCACAGCAGCCATACCATCTCTTATATGATATCCTAGAGGTATATCTATTAGAACTTTACTGCCCTCATAAGAAACCAACAATGTCTAGATGGCGTTTTATGCATCGAGAATGTGACCACTAGGGAGATAATGAGGGAGGAGAGTGGGAGGGAGGGGACACATAACGAATTTTGATACTAGTAGGAAGATGTATGACAGTACAGCATTTTTAAGCAATATAACAAGAGTCAAATGAAGAAGGAAGCAGCTGGGTTTAATATAGTAGTATCTAGGTGAAAAAGTGACATGAATAGCTGAGTATATTACCAACTTAAAGTTATTCGGCAAAGCTATAGTCTCCAAAGACGATACCTGAAGACATTACATAGGAGAGCGAAACGTTCATAAATCAAAGTGTAAATGTACTCTATATCCTTTTACAGCAATATGTTGAGGATTATCTAGAAAATTTTTAAATTTTCATTTTAAGCCTAGAAGATAATTGCAGCGTTGTGTGATTTACTTCGTAATATCTCATGAACTTCAGGTATACATTTGTTGTTTCAGGAAAGCTATCTGGAACAATTAACCCTCAAAAATTGCTTTAAAATTGAGGCAGAGAGAATGTCATCCGTAATCCTAAAGATAGAGAACCATTTCACAGTTCATTTATATAACGGGGAGGAGTCACAAATCCAGGCTGAGGTGACCAGTGGAATTAGTGAAGTGATTTATTAGAATTAGATCTTTATTTATCAAAAGAAAAAAAACAAATGTCTTTTTCAAACATATAAACAAAGGAATAAAGGAAAGAATAATCCGATTTTATGAAGAAAATAGTAGCCAAATACCGTTATGTATTTGTATCTGCGCATAAACAAGGACGAACATTTTCTTTTGGGATGGGGAAGCAAAGTAGATCCCCATGTTTTAAGTTTGAGATGGGAGGAAGTAAGCTTCGTTAGATTACCACCCAGTGTTTGCGTGCCATGTGTATAGAAGACGTGATGGGATAAGAGGTTAATGAATAAGTTGGTTTATGGTTTATACTAAAATTTGAATGTGAAGATTACTAAAATTACCACCCTTATATAAATTGCATTTGATTACTTTAAAGAAAGGCTAACATGATTTGAACCCCATGATACGTTTGCAAGAAAACGTAATAACATCAATGTGTGTGCAACTTCAGGTTTAAAAATGAATCCAAAACTGTTGCTAGCCACAAACAACGGTTAAAAAAACCCCAATTATCCAACTTTCTCAGCTCTTGTAAATTTTTTCTGATAAAATGTTAGTTTCACCAATCAATTTGTGTGTTTAAGCAGCGTATGTTTGACTTTAACAGTTTACATACTTATCTACTTGCCTCTTAAGCTACACACTCGTACATGTTTTTTTCGTGCATTTTAGCAGGGACCAGGGGTGCACCACCCAGCTGTGTACAGAAGTGCATTATATTGATCTTAGCCAACTCAAAAGATTAAATACATTTCCATCAGAGAAAGATGATATCATTTTCATTGCAAAACCAAAAGTCCAAACAAGAAATCAAGGGAAATCAAAGCCCCCTGCTCTCTGTCGGCTAGAACTCTGATTAGAAATTTAGTAACAATGACTAGATTTCATCCTTTTTATGTGTGTGTGTGTACGTGTAGGGGATGGGATAGGGTTTTTGATCGTAGTGAAGAGAAGGTGATTCCCAGATTTGCATGAAGTTGGGGTAGGCTACCATCATGGTGGAGTCCTTTGGCTCAGCAACTTTAAGTATAATCGTTAGTAATCATTTGTATATATAAGCTATATGACGATAACATTTTTAGAAATCAGCAATTGTGTCTTTGGGAGAATTCTTATACATTACGTTTTGCTGGGTTAGTTAAAGATGACCAGCATGCAGTTCACAGGTACTGTAAGTGGGCTAGCTAGCAAACCTTGCCTTGTTGAATGTAGCACATTATCCACTACCCTCTTCAAGAATCAAGGTATGCTTCATTTTTATTCATCTAAAGAAAGGTACAACCTTTGTAGGGGTTCCCGTTATTATATACTTCTAATAATTAAACTTACGAAAGGACACCAATATTGCAGAGTTTTCTCGTCGTTAAAACCAAATCTAAGGTAACTAGAGTTGATATTGCAAAATTTGGGGGTACGGAGGGTACATGTATATCGCAAGGATAGCCTCTCCAGTTCCAAAGATAAATTTTTGGTAAATGCAATTTAACATGCTTAGTTGGGAAGGTCTTTTAGAGAGGAAAATTTTGGTGGTTGAACGACCAAAATAGCATGTGCCGGTCAAAAGTTATTCAAAATAAAAAACGCGATATTTACCTGAGATTCTGACAAAGTCTGGTGTATTTTTCTCTACAAAGTTACCATTTCCAAGGCACCCCCAAAAATAGAATGCTAATGTTATTGACACACATCTTCATATCTCAGGAGCAGAACTTTGTACATGCACAAATAATCCTCATATATATGAGGCTAAGGAAGTCTTGTGCTTGATACTTTCAGTACTGTATGTAATAACTATTCCCTTTTAAATTTACAGTTGATAGAGATGAAAGTTAATTCGTATTCAAACGTTTGAATAATAATAATGATAATAATAATAAGTTTTTGGACACGTTCTCTTATGTCACGTGCAGTGCTTTGGCGTGGACCCTGGGCCATAGTTGGGACTGCTGTGACTAGGCTGAACACTCTACGTTTGCTTCTTTTGGATGAGGGGACTGTAATTCTATTTAGAGAATTTCAAAAAGCCCGCAATTCTTTCAGCTAAAATATCAAATTGTAGGGTATCCACGCAAAATCTCGAAGCAGATCTCCCGAGACATTGTAAATCAGGATCGTAAACAGTGCCTGATAGTTATGTTTGGGCTTCTCAATTGTTAAGCCAAAACATATAGGGCACTGCCCACCAGCAAACAGGCTTGGCCATTTAAGACTTGAGCCCCCTCCCTCTATTTGCTAATATGCAGTGTACTGCTCTAACTGATTATACATGGTAGATTGAGCCCCGCTGTAGTTGCCTTCATATCCCTCCTGTCTACTTCGTTTTATCGTCAGCTCTGTAAAGAACGATTCTATTTTTACCCCTCCCTCCCCCGGCCCCTTAAATTGCATGTGATCGATTTCCATGTTTTACGTTAGTTTTTCCTCATTATGTAGATATCCTCGTTATGTAGGTATACAAAAATATGATACACATGGCCATCAAGGGCTACACAGTACGTAAAATAGCCTTACATAATAACAATTGCGAAAAGGCAGACAACTACCTATCAGAGTGTGCTCAGAAGACGGGAAATGCTATTAAGTATCGGTATTCTCTTTGTACGAAAAACTTTCTAAGCTTATGAAGATTTAAGAAAATTATTTCGAAAATTATATTTAAAGATTATTCTAAGTAGGCCAAAATCATTTCAATATCATCTTACGTTTCTTGTAAATATAGGAAATCAACCAGATGTTTTGAGGGGTACATTAAAAATTGCACCCGAAAGATGGTTCCCTGTTTTTTAGAATAAATTTGCAAATCCTGAGTACCATGAAACATGAGGCCTAAATCCGAAATACACGATAAAGATTACTAGGTGTCTTAATTGAAAAATCTTACCATTATTGCTGTGTGCTTGAGAATTCCTACTCTTAATCTGCCAATTCCATGTTGTGATACTCTTTGTTGTATAGAGAGCTTGATACGTAGGTACCGGCGCGTCTTTCCTGGATCGAACGTATTGCCAACCCTTGTTCTTGGACTTCCTTTCTTTCAGAACACATTTTATGCAGCTTTTTTTGGGGTAAACAAGAGTTCGTCCTCCAACTACTTGCACTGACCCATGATGAATGCAGTTGGAACAATACAATTGATCGCTCGATCCTTTAGACGTAGGAAGTTCGCGAGTTCCAGTCATCTTGAATAGGACTGTTTGTATCTTTATTATCAAATCTTCATGATGACTAAAAGCCGTTCAAAATGCGTGCAAACAATCGTTCTTCTTAACCTAGAAACTATGTAATTTTGGCGAATGTAGCTTTTCTAAGCGGTAGCTAGTTTAGTTAATACTTTTGCAATGATTCCCTGCTTTACGCTCCAACCAAAGTACTGTAGTGCCCTCTCTCAGTACGAGCCATGCTTTGGTCTGTTTATATATGAAATTCCAATGGAACTTCTACAAACAGCTGTATTATGACGTCATCGACATCAAGTATATTTATCTTTCTGGAGCCTTTTTGGACATGGGAATCATTTCTTACAGGCTATTCTCGCTAAAATGTATTATTTTAACATTATCGGCAGCCCTTGTTGATGGGTCATTAATATGCCAAGCTGTATTCACGTTTTCTTCAACCAAGAGGATCGTTTGATACTTGAATGAAACTTATGCGGACGATATTTAGTGATACGATTTTTCATGTATACAATTGGCCGTGCTGCAGGAGTCACGTACGTCTGGACATGTATACATTTTGCAAAGTGATACTTCAGTGTACGAGTACGAGGTATAATTTTTAAGGGACTGGAAGTATCCGGACGGTGGCAACTTTATCATTATCACTTATGGGGTTGGGACAATTATTCTCTTGCAAGGGTTGTGTTTTCATTCCTTATCTGCGTACGGGTGCCTAACGACGGATTACCAATACTGTGTATCTCCGTAAGATCTGAATGTATCTTCAAAATTCAAATATGCTACTTCAGGTAAATCCAGGTACACCAGTTAATCTCCACAAGGGAGACAAGCCACCCTTTAGGTACTTATATTTCTGAAGGGTACGCAGTTCAGGGAAGATGTGCTTAGGGAGGGGTAAAATATAAGGGGGTGCATATGGAAGAGAACCCGAAATATCATAGTTTTTGCAACCAGTAAGGCCCTTTCCTGAAGCGTTTTACAGGGAAGTTACAAGGAAGTTAATAATTTTTCCATAATGAAGTTATGTTATAAGGCAAAAACCAGGAATCTTGTAATTTTCCACTTCAGAGTATTCATAATCTGAAAGCTATCCACACTAAGATGCAGCTTTAATAAAGATAAACTTACTTTTATTTTAAGTTGAGTGCATACCTTCCCTTAAAGATCAAATAAGGTGGCTGTGGTTCTAGACTTCGTAAATGAAAATTTCTGCTTTCATTGATTGTACGTGGCGAGTTTGTGCTTGTGTGTGTGAGGGAGG
>JAAAKL020007804.1:4503-16523 GCA_010016065.2 Carybdea cf. marsupialis auct. non (Linnaeus, 1758)
GACATATGGTGGAGGTCTTTTTGTGATTGTTGTTGACCATGTGGGGGGTGGGGGGGGGTGAGGGGGGGGAGGGGGGGGGGGGGTGGGGGGGGGGGGGGGGGGGGCTAAGTTACGGGGAAAGTAGAACTGTGGAAATGGTTTAAAGGGCATAAAATGGTTTAAAGGGAATAAAATGATGATCAAATAATGCTCGTATGTTGCAGCACTGGTCCTATTAAAAGATAAAGGTCCCTCATTCATGTGGTCGAGGTAGGACTTAATAGTACTGTCTGTCTTAGATATGGAATATTAAACCATTTGTCAAGGTCATGATAAGGTTCATGATATGAGATCATTCCATTTACTGTACACTTCATATTTTAAAATCAAATTACGGGATGTCCAAACGTAACTCATGAAACTTACCCACACCTATATCAAATTAAAACAAAAGTTTTTATTGTAAGTGTTGGCAACATTCCCAAGCTACTGTGAATGCACAACAGTTCAAACACTATGCATTAGAATATTCAAACTACTACTAAGTTGTGACATTTAAGAAACCTTGAAGAAACATTTTACAACTGATCCTACAGCAGCCTATGTCATTTAAGTAATTATCAGAAATTTATGATCAATCAGACTCCGTATCAAAGTCTTCAAAGTTCTTAAAACTTCGTTCAACTCTACTCATCTTTCACAAGCCCCCTGACAACATGCAATCACCAAATATAGAGAGTAGCAAAATCACATTTAAGTTACTCAAATTAAGTAAGTTTGTTAGTATGAAATTAGCAATACCACATTACATACAATCTTACAACATAACTTCAGTGAAAAGTTTCTTCTTAGCAAATAAAAACATCCTTAACCAACCTCTCTAAGAAGGAGTATTGCTTATATCACCCCAATCACATATTCTTGAAACACTTGAAAAAGAGGAAACATAACACTGAGAAATGTTAGTGGTCCAACTACAGTCCCTACCAACTGGCCTTACTTTCAATTTCTTTGAGCAAAAGTTAACTCTGTACATATTGTTGCAACAGACATCGTTGTCACACTGATAGCAAAATAACATTTCCTGACCTGCAAGAATCAGGCAGCATCTACCTGCGTAGCTATTGGAACTGAGAAAGAACTATACATATGCATCATTTTCAATGAATTCCACCCAAGAAATCAACATTGTGTTGGTCACCCCTCAGCATTGGTTTCTTTAAAGATGAGGGCATATTCTTTCAAATCAATAAACAAGGCCTGTTATTGACCTTAATCTTGACGTTTGTTCAGATATCCCTTATAAAAAAAACAGGGCAATCAACACTATTTTTCAACCAAATTCAAGAACAAAAACTTACATTGAGTTTGCAAGGTCAATATCATAACACCAATCTGCAGATGTATGTAAGGAAATGACCGCTCCAAGTATGATGCACCAAAGCTCTCGTAATCTTTTACAAGCATAGTTAATTAACATCTATTACCTTATCGAGGATGCCTCTCTAGTACTCCAAACTGATAATTTTCAGGAGGCATAGTAATCACAGGGTGAGATAAAAAAGTTTCTTCAGTTTTTCAATTGAAATTGTTGATCTGGCACTAGTAATTCGAAATACAATTTTTTTTACAAAGGGCAAATTTCTTTTCAACATTTCATATTATGATTTCTCTATGCTGCCAGAGGGTTTCATCACCATGGTGGCAAGTGACACAACCACCTACCATCTGCATTCTTATCAAGGCAGTATCTCTAGGAAGGTTGCCAAACAAGGCTTAAGAGGCCTTCTTCCTCGTGATGCAGGCTGAGTCCCACCATTCATCAATCCTGCACTTCAAGTACTTGGGGCAGGCCATCACACAGTACCCTATGCCCAAGGATGATCTGGAGGTGATTGTGGCTAAGGATAACCTCATTAGCCCCATGCCCTAAAACTCTGCCAGTGGATGCAGTTAAATGTCATCCCCAGGACCAAAACACAGGTTGCCCAAATGCTCCTCCATCCTGGTGGACCATTAGTGATGTGGGTTAAAACATTGTTTTTCATGAGTCTTGTTTATCAGGGAGAAGAGCTCATACACCAACTCAAAGCCACTTATCTTGTTGTAGATGATCACACAATTGCTTGAGATACTGAACTTGTTTGCATTTAATTGTCACAGTAGTGTAAAGATAGCATTGTTGAGGGCCATAGTCGTCTCTATGTTGGCATTCTAAGCTTATGCCAATTTGTCCCTTTTCTCATTGAAAGTGGGTGTTGTATAACATCACATGTAATTGTGAAAGCTGTTGTTCAATAATCATCAAACAGAGCATGACATCAATATAAAGGAATGGGTAGTTCTATATGAATCACCCCAATGGTCCACTGGTTATCCTCTCTGATATGGTTAAGAAAAGCCAAGTGTACCTTTTCATACAAAACAAATACCTGCTAATTTGTAGGTCTTATCTTCAAAGGGTTGATGAGATATGCCCTTGAAAAAATACAGGTCCGCACTGACCTATTCCAGTAACATTTATGAACAGAAATTTCCATGTAATTTCTCAATATCTCCAAAACCAATATTCGGTTGTGTATTAATGGGGGAGCCCTAACCACTCTTGCAAATCAAGCTTTCATTATCTGTCATTATCATTCTTGTACTTTGTTACCTTTTAGTTATCAACCTTGGAGATACTGACCACACACATGGATGTTCTGTAACTTTATTGATTTCTTACAGTAACTTTCATTGTAACTTCATGACAGCACAAGAAAGCTATCCAGTGAGAAAACACAATTCCACCTAAGTTAAGTTTGGACTATATCCTGAAGGAAATATCATGGGAAAATAGTATGGGGTCTGATTATAATCATAAAATTTCTTTCAGATATTGGAAAAGTTTGTTGATGGTACTGAAGAATAAAACTGCACGGAATAGTGAATACATTCTGTACTCAAAAGCTTTTTTCGTCTGACACTTGTAAGAGTCAGAAAATAACCTAGAAAAGGAATCAATGAAATCATTTACCCAATCGTGTCATACAAAGTAGCCAAACAGAACTCTGACTGCCAGATTGGTGTTGTTTCAACCAATCAGTGTCCATGAAGATTATGCGGAAGTGATCATCCATATATATTTTGGCACAGTCTGCAATTTCAAGCAAGTGCTGCCCTATGTCAGAGTCACATTGCTTAGTGATGTTTTTACATTTTGAAACCTGTGGTAGTTGTTTCCTTATAGGAGCTGATGCTTGGTGAATACAGGATGGAAAATGCTGCTTAATTCTATCAACTAACCTCAAAACAAGAGCCCCTATAATTTGCTACATTAAGGCATAACCATGGCCTCTTTCACCTGTATTGTAGGGCTGCTTTTGACAAAAAATGCCACAGGCCTTTACAATAAAGAAAAATCGGAATTTATCACAATTTCTTCCAGCAGTTTTGATTCAGATAACAAAGAACTTCATATTTGATGCGGATTCTTGTTATAAAATCCATCTGCTTTGGAAGATGTTTTTTTCTTGCTTTCTCTTGATATTTTGAACAAAAACACACAAAAACAATCTCTGAAAATGTATATACCTTAACTGTTAAAAAATTTCTATTCTGAAAAAACCTTCCTTTTTCAGCCCTTCAAAATTTATGTACTATTAACACTTATAAAATGATATATTATCTAGTTCTTGCACTACTCACAAAAATATTTTGCAACCTTCATGAATACCTGGGGTAGTGATGGCAGATATTCAATCCTGTCAGGCAACCCTGTAAAGCTCTTACCACTAACAATGATGGTGAAAATAATGTGTGCACTTTTCAGCTCTACAAAATGGCTCTAATGCTCAAACTGCCCCAATTGCCATGTACACTCATCATTCAATAATCTCCATTCACTGTAAACTATTTTTCTACAAATGTAGATACCTGGTTGAAACATTGAGATTATTTGTGTAAAGTAGTACACAAATATTGGTTCCTATAGAAGTTGATATAAGAATTTTCTGAAATGAAATAAATATAACTTAAATAGGCTATTTGAGTTTAAAATAGCTGTTCCAAGGTAGGTACTTGCTTTGGTATATGATCATTCTGCCTTTTTCTCATGATTATCCTCACAGTTGATTTTATGCATTTTTATTATCAAAAATACAGCTATCAGGCAACATACAACATACTCAACCTCATTAGTATTGTGTTTCATTTCTATTAGTCATGTCTAGGTCATGTCCTTTTCTATGGCAACAGCCACTTGATAACAGAAAGCATTAATATTTTTAAAATGTTAATTCAATTTTTTTGTTTGTAAACTAGCAATTGAAAGTAAATTAAGCTGTATTCCAAATATGTTACATTTATCTGAGGTGTATGCATCACTTTGCATATTTCAATTCATATTCAATAGTGCTGCTTCAAGTTTAAACTTGCACTTGAACTCAAGATACTGATCATAATACTGTCTTTCAAAAATGCATTAAGACACAACTCCCAAAAAATCTGGTACCAACATGAAAGCCAATGCCATCCATTAATCCTTTAGAGCCCAGAATTAGGTGGGGGGGCGGGGGAGTCATACTCGGGAAAATACTGCTTAACAAAATAAGCAATAGATCACTCCCACGTAAAACTACACATATTCTGAAAGCCAAAGAAATGCGCTATCTGATTGTGGTGATGTTAATCATTTCAATTAGAGCTAATTCTAACATTGCTCTGAAATCTTAAAGAATTTCTAAATAAAACTATAAAACATGCAGTAAGTCATTACTATATGTAATGAATAAGACACCAAATGTTATTAGGAGGATGCTTCATATTAATACCCTGACTGTAAGCTTTAAAATGATATAAAAACCTATAGGATTGGTCAGTCCTATGAAGTGGAACTGCTTCAAATACCAGACCCAATATTTCGTGAAAATTCAAAGGTGAGATGGAAATTCAATAATGGATAATCTTGAACATAACAGTGGTTATATCTGAGAAGATAACACCTATCTAATTTAGTTTACATTTGGCTCTTGCTCTTGAGCAACTAATGGCTAAAGCAAATTTTATCTCTTATACAAAATCAGCAAAAACTGTTCCAGGATTCTGATTTTCATAGCATACTCAAAAAATAGCTTAACTTGAATGGAAAAATTCCAAGCACTCTGATCTAATCCTAATAAAATAAACTTTAAAAAATAACTTGTGATAAATAATTACAATAAAATTCACAAACAACTGATATACATTTATACATATATAAATATAAATCTTGAATCTTGCTTTGAGTGTGAAAAGCCTGAAAACATTCTGGCATATATATTTCTGACACTTTTCACAGAAATAACTTGTTCTTGTGTTTTTCCTTTTACCTGTGCTTTTCACAATTTTGTAGGCACAGCTGCAGCATTTCCTTCTTGGATAACTCTTGGTTGGATAGTGTTTACCAGTAAAGTGTGCATTACGAGCTACATCAATTTTACGGGGTCCTACAGCCCTCCTCCCCCATTTTTCAACATCTTCATCTGATCACTTATCAAAATATGGCTGTACCAACTGGTGCACTACAACTTCTCTGTACAACTTGTGGCTATTCCTTTTCTTGGCAAAGTCAGTTTCTTTGCAAAGTACACACACATGGAATTTATAATGCGAAGTTCAAACATCCCGAAGAAAGCAGTCTTCCACTATTTTATTGATATTCTCATTACACCATAGTAAGACAAGTACTGGCCACCCATATTTCGATTATAATCAAGAACAACATCAGGCTTTTCTTATGCTCCCTGAATGTTTCTCAATAATATGCTCTACGTTTCCATGGAAAGATGACATAACAAGGACATCTCGTTTCTCCTTCCAGTGAACTGCCAAAACATCATGACTTTTTATGTACAAAGGCTGACCCCACTCCCAACTTTTTTTCTTTAACCAATCAGGAAACTCACCTCTGTTGGATCGAAGTGTGCCACAAGAAAATGCTTGCCTGAGAATTAGATCCTTTATAAGCTTCAAACTGGTATATAAATTGTCAAAGTATATAAATAAAGTATCCCTTATCAAGATACTTTGCCAGTTAATAGAACACAACACTGTGTGACAATCCATGTTCAGTGCCACTCTCTGGTTTTCCTGTATATATTTGGAATTGCAAACAATAGCCTGAGCCAGATTCATGTACAGTCCAGAGCTTTATTCCAAATTTCTTTGGCTTTTTGGGTATGTACTGCAAAAACTGATAAGAGCCTTAGTACCAATCATCCATTCATCAATACTAAGTGAACGTTTTGGAACATATACTTTAGAAAATCTACTAAATTACTTCTACAAGCCTCCAAGTTTGAACACTTCATCAAAATTTTTGTTCCCTCTTGACAATTGCTTATTGTTATCAACAAGGTGTAGAAAACGCAGTACTTAATAGTTTAAATCTATTCCTTGTCATGACAGATGTGAACCAAGGCATACTGGTGATTCCCTTACTCCAATAATAGTGAATATCTGGTAATTTGTCTAATCCCATAGCTATCACTATTGCCAGAAATGCCATTATTTCCTCTCTTGTTGTGGAGAACTGTTTTGGTGCAGTTGATTGTTTACAAGTTTGGTTAGCATAGATATTTGTTTGTGTCATGATAGTATCTATCATACTAACTTGGAAGAATAAAAGCATGTGATCCAGTACAGATTCAGCATGCATTCTGTGAATGGGGCTCTACTGTTTGGGTTTGTATAAGTATCATGTAATTCTTTCCATTCTGGGTCTCCATCCATTTTCAACAATATGCACTGGGTATTCTTATGGTTCTTACTCATACCCTTACTTTTGGGGAAACAAGAAGAATTCTCCTTCACTGTCAGACATCCCTTCCCAATGGTGATTGTACTTTGCCTTCCATAATTCAAAACTCAAGTTGGCCTACTTGTGGATTGAGCACCATAAAATTTGATGCACTTGATTAGCTACTAAATTCCTTCGCTTCTGCTCCTTTCATAGTACTTACAGCTATATCTTCGGTATCATCCATGCTAGGGTTTTCATTCACTAGCAAATTGTCAACAAAACATGGCTCATCAGCTGATGGTTGTTTTCCACAATAAAACTTTCAGTTGTTGATCGTAGGTGACAAATTTTCTTCTTCAGAATCCAAAGTAAATGCTAAAATTTCCTCTGTAGACAAGAAATTCCTTCCTTTTCGGATACACTATTCGGAGGATGAACTTTGATTGGCCATTTTGTTGCTGGATGGGGAACATGTTCTGCCAAGAGACATATTTCAATCAAAAGGGCCAAATGAGCCAATCAAATTATCTAAAATTAAGGTTCTGCTACTCTAGGACTGTCTTAAAAGAAATTGAATATAGATCGGGCAAATATGAGGCTATTACAGCAACTTTTGTTTGGGATCCAAATATGGGCCCCCAGGACACAAAGGGTTAAAGTAATAGTACTTTCCAACCTATATTGAATCTAAATACTGCACATATTTACAAGCTTTTCACATTATTTTCAATTAGAACCAAATTCTGACATATTCAGCTGCTATTATTATGTCACTGCCACTAATGGCAGCATTGTTTTAACACATCAATACTTCTGTCTGCATGTCTGCTACACTTTAGTATCCAAACACTATCAAATTACCCAATGAATCGGGAGGGGAGTCATGGGAGCCTTCTTGAGTGTTCGTCCAAATGCACAGATATAAGTGCCTTGCGTTAAGCAGCTTGTCTAAGATAAACAGGAACTCTTCCTGAACAAATCTGCCAGTGTCCCTTAAATTATTTTATTATAATTCAAACATTTCTCAGAACTTTTCATAGCTGGGGATTAAATTCTGTATCAAAGACCTGAAGAAAAATGCTCAAATGAGCTTCCAAAAGTGCTTCATATTGGGGGCATTATACCTGCAAGAAAACAAATAGGAGTGTCCAGACTATGCAACTGCTGACTGGCAGAAATGCATTTCAAAGCTTTCACTGAGATATCAACCTAGTATAACTGGACTTGAAATAACATATCCCAATTCCTGAACAGGTTTGGAAAATGATTCAGTTCTTGACCAGAGTGATTCAGAGATGTGAAGATTTTAAATTGATGAGACTTGTTGTCCCACTTAAAAAATCACTCAACTGATATTTTTAGACAAGTTGTTGCACTCTTTGCTGTTCCCAGAGCTATTTTGGGCCTTTTCAAATTCAAAATTATGAAGCTCACAGGGAAGCACTCACAGCACCCCTGAACCCCAGTTGCTGTTGCTTTTCACTATCTACAAAAATAGTGAACCAATTTTAAACTAGGCTAGAAACTAGCCCTTTGGCTCCTCCCATTAGAAATCTATACATATACCACTGCTCAAATATATACACATCTATCTAAAAGTATCTACTAAATACATCTTTTGGACCTCTTTCTACCATATAAAACTTAAGCTGAACCTAACCAAAACCTTGGTACACTGCACACTCATGATATATTCAAAAGAGAATTAAAACCAGAGATTAATTTGTTAAAGCAGATTTTTCCATCTAAAAGTTATCCTGAAGATGTCGTCAACTTTACTGGTAAGGCAAAATTATCCCAGTTTTCCAGTGAACAGCTTTTTGGACATAAGATATGCCCTATATATTCAAAACTACCATGGCTTGGGAATGTTTCAATTCAAAAGTCAGATGAAAAAGGCCATAGAAATATGTTTCTGCACTGTGAATTTGTCTTTCATTGGGACATTTCAGTTCACCATTCACTCCTACTGATTGTAATTGGTTGTGATTGCAATCAGAGTTCTGAGTTTGAAAAAACATTTAGATATTAGCTTCAGAGAAGTGTCAGATAAAAAAAGCTTTTTAGCACATAAATGGTTCTGCTACTTCATGCAATTTTAATGTTCTGTACCCTAAATAAACTTTTCATGAATCCCTGTCAATTGTTATAAACATATTTTGTTTATGATATGATAATGGAGGTGTTCCCAACAAAATAGGTTGATTAGTGACTCTGGAGTATTGAAAAGTGTTTACTTCACTCCCCTGTGCTCACAGAAGGGAAAAGGTAGAAGAGATTTTCTATTGCTGAATCTGCCTTTTTGTCTGATTAGTAGCAGATGGAAATTGACACTGAAGAGGCCCTTTGAATTCTAAGGGTCCTGATACTGGCAAATCAAAGCATCTGCTGCTCCTGAAACAATTTGTGTTCCATTGTGTGGAAGTGTAACTTTCATTATATATTCTAGATTGGCATTTACATTTCAAGTATCTGACTAGGCCTGATTTGGGCATTTTTTAGCAAAGCTAGTCAAGGCTGTGGTCTTGCATATTGATTTTTGTTGTAAGACTATCCTTTTTCCATGTGAATTGAAATGACAAAAGGAAAGCTAAGTTGAATATGATATCAAAGACTATAACTGTGCGGAGACTGGAAGGGGGTCAGATCACAAGCATTTGCTATAATTCCAGTTCAGTTTTAGGGTTCAATATATTATATATATAACATGATCATGGATTTACACATTTATTTTACAAGCAACTCTGAGACTGAAGTCACAGTAAAAAATCATGCACTTCTTTACCAAAACAAGAACAATACTGAAAATGTTTTGTATTCAATTTATCTTAAAGCACATTGACCAGAAGTCCCAAAAACATGCCATTTTTTAAACACATCATAAATACCCTTAGTGATAACTGACTGTGGCTGGAAGAAAACGTTTTTCTTAGCAATTAAAGGCTGAAATTAAAAATTTGGTTGCTTAAAGGAAAAGGAAGTTTCTAGCTTGCAAATCTCCATGATTTATAAACTAAATATTGCTGAATACTTTATGTTTTATGTGTCTATAGGGTTTTACTTTGCATACACAAATATAAACAAGATGTATAAATATAACTATAATATATCTACAATAGAAAACTTCAGAACTTATGTACAATCTTTCATCTGGTTTTACCTTTATGGCTCTATTATCTGTTTAGTTTTACTTATAACTTTTCTTCCTTGGTGTGGGAGATGGATTTGATTCCCACCAGCACCTCATACATTCATGTTTATCAAGTTACTAAGTAGGCCTATTCCATGAATGCTAGTGTGTCTGCTGTTGTGTTTTGTCAGGCGAACACTCAGATGACAATAGAGAAGACACCCAAAATTACATTATACTTGCAAATACGAGAAGTATCTGTATTGACTTTACTCTGGCTGATCACCCCTGTAATGTATGACTAACGATTGCAAAACTAAAGGATAGAGTATGCTGATAACATTTTATGGGGCTGGTGCTTAGTCTTAAGCCTTTTGTTTGTGTCTGAAATTGCCTCATGTATATGGGTTAACTTTGGACAGTAAGGTAAGTGAGAAAGAATCGGCTGAGAAAAAACAAGAACAGTACTGCGTTTGGATAGTATATTAAAATTAACAATACAAGAGCTTTTCTCTTCACCAAGAATATCCACTAAGCATTTTCATGGTACCAATGTTCGCATACTTCACATCCAACCCTAGAATGCAGTTGTTCTCTTTCTTACATCTGAAACAAACTATCAACTATAGCACTGCTACTCCCTAATATGGCACCTAGCTGAATTTTCACAAGCTTTTTCCCTCTTGGAGGTTTAGTTAACCCTTGCCCACTATGTTTTTTCAATAAATCAATTAACAACTCGTTCAGGATTGAAACTGCATCTCCACTGCTTGCTCTTGCATGGTAATCTTGATATAAAGTGTTCTCTATTCACTGGATAATGTCCGCATGCCTCAAATCCTGATCTTAAATTTTCCCAAACACTGTCTTCAATGCTGTCACTGAGGCGCTGGAGCAAACAAGGGAAGTACTCTTTCTGGAAGGCTCCAGACCATCTTGTATCCCTCCTCCATTCCTTGAAAACCATAGTCCATACTCTCTTCATTGGCCTATAAACAGCTACAACTAATGGCTGCATCAAAATGGTGGCATTAGGTGGCAAGATAACAACGTACATATTGTTTTCCTTGCCATCTTGATTCCCGAATGATTGAAGTCTAATGCCAAGTTGTCACCGAACAAAACTTTAACCCCCTCAATATACGGGACCTTGTGGCAGGAATGAGTTTGTGAACCACAGCTGGGACATTTCGAAGTCGAACCACTGAACTGAACACTGTACCTTCCCCCCCCCCCCCAGTTGTCTAACCTTGATAAACATTAAGGGCTTTGTATACCACCATGGTTGTGAGCATGGTTCCAGCAGTATTTCCACATCACATGAGAGAAACAGCTGTCTTACTGTGTTTTACAACATTTTCCACCTTCTTCAACGTCATACAAGGACCCACTCCTTACCTGGGTCATCTGTGACATTTGTCTCGTCATAATTAAAAACATTCTCTGGCTTTATCTCTGGGTCTTTTAGAGATACTTCCAGCTGGTCAAAAAAATCACATACAAGGTCATCAACAGATGACATTGCCTGCTTGATATTGGACGCCATTCCACCTGACCTTTTATTTCTTGCCATAAACCCCTTTATCCAGTCTTCTTTAGGAATATTATCTTTTAACTGTTTTGCTTCGATTCCCATTATTGTCTAGTAAATCCTTGACCATCAGCTGCAGCTCCAGCTTACCAACTGAAAAACCTCATCCACCTACTTCGTCGATTATCTTTCCCAGTACAGTTTCCTCTTTGGCACTTAGGGCAATTGGACGACCTATGTTTTTCATCATCTTTTTCATGTGGTCATGCAGCATTGATTTTCTGAGATTAAACTCCTTGCATGCCTTTGGAATTGAGAGGCTGTCTCTACAGGCTGCAATGAATTTTCAATGTTCTCATTCCATGAAGAACTGCAAGGTCTCTTTTTATTACTTTTCTCCTTATAAATTCTGGGCATCTTTTCAGCTTCACATTTGCTTGATTCGTGGGATTTGCTTGATTGGGGAGGAAGACGACACCTTCACGAGGCCCTCCCTGTAAGTACCTACATAGTAGGGAAACTGACGTCATCAAGGATTGCGAGCTGACAACCGCAAGAGAGGCATCACCTCTTCTATGTCTACCTTTCTTCAACCCAGAAACTGTACTCGACATCCCAGG
>JAAAKL020007805.1:0-16521 GCA_010016065.2 Carybdea cf. marsupialis auct. non (Linnaeus, 1758)
TCCTGTTCTTCGACGACTCATCTAGGAGAAGGACAACTGTGACCCTTTGCCTACCCACTCTGTGGATGACTAGCAGCAGTAGGATGATGACTACTGGAGAAGAGAGTTGATCTTGTGCTGCAAAAGCAAATTCCGATTACCTTTGTGTAGGTCGTTTTCATCATTCCAAGTCCTTCCTTGATGGAGGGGTGCTGTTGGGAGCTACTAGTCACAAATCTGAAAATAAGCGGTGTAAGGGTCCTGTTTGTCCTACTAAGAAATTGGGACAGACTAGATGTTCACATCTTCCTTGCATGTCAGATAAGAACTTTCCAGGATTAATCACGCCCTCTCCATATCGAGGAATGAGAAATCCTTTTCCCACTAAGACCCTACTAGTTAACTGAAACCCACTTAGGGTCGAGATTACAGTATAGGCATTGCAGCCCTAATTAACAAATCTGGCAGAGAAATCAAGCCTGAAAGATGTTGATGCTAGATACGCTTGCTTTTGATTTGGCAAACCAGAGGGCATTCCTGGTACATCCGACGTTAGGTTAGCTATTTCGTTCGCCTTTTGCCTGCACTCCATAGTCCCTCCCGAAAACGTTCGATGCCTTCGATCGATCAATGGTGCTGCACCTAAAACTAGACAAGCAGCAAAATAAACCATGGTTAGCGCATATGCAACTACGATAGTACACACCAACAAGGAGAAAGAGAGGAAGCTCTTGCTATCAACATACGCCACTAATGAGCTCTTCATAACCAAAACGGTGGTCCAACTATGATAAAAACACAGATAATATGAATACAAACCAGATCTAAAACACTGGTAATTACACGACCAAGTTATACTTCTTTAGCATGACAGAGATGACGTTTAAATGACGAGAGCTATGAGAGCTGCTCAAAACGCTGAGAACCCTGTTCACAAAATGGCAAACATAGAGTGTCTCCTGCTTCAGTTTGAGCTACGCTGCGATTGCCATTCGAATATCCCAATCACTTTTCCACGTCGTAATCACTAATAATTACCGTTCAACTTAATTTATATGGAAATCAGAACATAGAGTTTGAAGTCTACTATGAATGTAAAGCTTTGTCCCTGCAATGATAAATGTGAGTGCACTCACGTACCGAGGGAACGATATTTTTCTGCCATTTTCATCGACATCCTCACTTTTTGTTGAACAGTTGTAAGCTGATCAATACTGCGGCATTATCGACGACCATTCCAGAGGAAATAAACTGCAATGTTGTAGTTTAGAGCAGCGGTTTACACTTACGTGCTAGAAAGGCTGTTTCGGGTTTCAACCCATTTCTCCCATTCTTTACCTTATGATGCTACCATCTTGATTCTCCATACTCACCACACCGTGAATAATGGAATCGACGAAAGCCATTAGTTTAGCAACATCTGTTGTAAACACACAATAATATTCTCCTCGAAGATGTCCGTGCAGCCGCCGCACATGTTTGCGAATATTGTCAATTACGCGAATTCATCCAAAATGGCTTCCCGCCTGAGAAGGTTCAACTCCGTGAAAGCTAACACGACTACTGGAAAGTACACTTCGAGCTGTCTATTGATGATGACCTTATTATACTTGGTTTCCTTCTGCTTGCTTCTACGAATCTTCCATCTTTTATTCTTTTACAGCTTTACTCAAGTCATTAGGAACAAGAGCAAAAAAAAACTCGTGCAAGGTTAACTGTGTATTGGCCAAATATTGATAACGGCATAGCCAGTGACGTTGGAATTTGTATACCATGTCCAAAGGATATTCCGTCTCATCCTAAAGATCTATGGTTATCTCTCGTCAACCCTCCCTCCAATTCGACATGCATCTGCAGATATTTGCATTTACTGTGCGCATCAGTTTCGTATTGTTGCTGGTCACTTCACAAGGCTGGCCATTTCTATTTTTACATGGCGGTTGATGTACAACTGATCAACTCATGAGGTAGCTTGGTGAAATACTTTGCATGACTGCTGCTCCTAATGTTTTATATTCTGAATGTGAACCCCAGTTTACCTCAAATTTATTCTCTTCATCTCTGTAACAGTAGGGGATAAATCAATGGGCGATCCCCAGCTCAGCGTATGTTTGGAAACCCTATACAGGACGCTCTCTCAGCTCATCGTCGTGCTTCTGTTCTAGAATGGCAAAAAGTCACTTGAAGAGGCTCAAATTTGGGACACTGGACGAAAGGAAGATATTGAGTTGGTAAAAAAATTTGCTGTGCAGAATACAATTTTACTCAAAGATATTTTGTCAAGAGCGATAGCGGCCATACATTGACATGCAATAGAAGATCTCTACGCCGTCGTTATACCATGGAGCCAATACTTTAAGGCAGATTGAGTTCTAACAGACTACGTGAAGAAGAAGAACGTACTCCTAAGCGTTGCATTGAGAACTATACGACATCAAGATACGGAGGGTCAACCCGTCCTCCAAAATGTCGTAATGTGTAACTTTAGAAAAGCAACTAGCTAATTTTGTTTCAATGGACGTAAAATGGAATATGTTGGATTTTAACCCTTTATTTGTATAGCCTCATATCCATTGTGAGACTACTTATCTTATGCACACGTCGTGCTCTTTTTACAGTTAGCTCGGTCATATTGGATTTCTTGATGCATCGACTACAGCGTTCTCTTTTCCTTTGAAAGCCTTTTTATTTCAGTATGAGTATTAAACATTTGGCACGTTAGCACTGTCTGCCGATCATTTTCCTGTAGCTCTACATCTCATTCTCCAACAATATACATCGGCTTTGTAAAGTTCTACTGTTGTTGAGTTCTCCTTAGCATGTTGGGTAATATTTTGAAAGACGTGCGATTAAGGCGTTGCTCTTGGTTTCAATTTCTCCAGCCTTCTTGGACTACTACTCAACAGAATCGAATTCAATGCCTTTTCAGGCCTGCCATATTATTATTCACGAGAAGAGTCACTTTTTCTACGTTTCCATAACGTATTGGGGTAATTTCTTAATTAGATTGTCCTCAATCACTTTGATAAATTTTAGGTAAATGCATCTACATACAGGGACGGGGGTACAGGGGACAGGGGGCCATGCCCCCCAAGGATTTGCCAAATCTCATTTTCTTAGCTCGTGTACTTTAACCATCGACATAAGAAGCCACTGAAGTCAATGACTTTAACTCAAAATTGGTTTTTAGACTTCCCTGGATAATGTCATCACGAAATTGCTTTATCTGCTAAAATTGTTCAATTGTTGCACCTCACGAAACACCCCTTTCCACACAATGATCAAAGTCACCCTAGTGGAACGTGAAAAAGTAAATTTGAGCCCAGCCTACTTGGTCCCCTCCAATCTGCTTTACTTTCCCCGCCCCTGTTAAAGAAATAATGATAGTGACAATAAGCGTCTGCTATGTTAAAATTAATATAAAAGTCCTATATCTACGAGCCCAAAAACAAAAGAAATAGTCAGGACGTTTATTAGCATTTGTAGCATGTTACACAGTGCGTTTCTTGCATGGGTACTGTACCACAAGTAGCAATCTTGCCAAAACAATGAAGGGTTAGTTTTCTCCATTCTTTTGGTAACAGAATGGCAAGTTTAATAGCAATAATTGCATCATCAGGGAGTGCAACGCTGACTCGGCAGTAAAGAAAGTAACATATCTATCAAATTGGTTGAAATGGAACGATAAGCGATGGATCTTGTAGTAGCTTAGTTCAACAATACTTTTAAAGTCGTCTTTTCTGTAATAGACCCTGCTTAAGTTCAAGGTCTTTATTTCAATCGATATATCCATCCATAAAATCTTTGTCACTAAGGCTTCTTAATTCATCTTTTGACCAAATCGTTAATATGCCCTCTGAAAAGGCCGGCAGTTAACCAGACGATTCATAAATTTTTGTAAGTAAATCCCCTTGGCACATGCAAGTTGTCTGTTTTACTGTATTTTCACACCGATTCATGTCAAAAATCAAAACTGGAGGAATGCGCCCTCGTCATAACACCGAACTAACTTAGGTGTTTATCACGAAGAAATCCTTAGCAAAACCACTCCAATACTAAATCTTATCTCTGATTATCTTAAAATCCTATGCTTTACATAAAGGAACCGTGCATTCTCAAATGACCAGAAATATTACATCAAACGTCTAGAGAAATCGTAGATACATCCTTTTGATTAGAAGAAAGCTTTTGATCCCTTCAGCTTTTATGGTGCCTTATTGAAGGCTTGTGGGAAGTCATTTGCTTCCATGAAATCCTATTTGGTTGGTCAAGAATTGAATGTGTAAGTATCTGATGTTGTTTGAATACATGAAAAGATATATATCACATCTGTTTTTAGGGATGGATTTAAGATAAATCTTTTGTCTTAAATTACTTTTGCTTTTCTTCATGTAATTGCTGCTAAATCTTTCAGAATTTTCTAGGAATAAATTTTCCTTTACATCTCATAAAGAACTTGCCTTATCGCTTTGAAAATTTCTATTTTTCCCCTTAAATTTATTTATAAATATAAAAAGTTTAGTTTTCACAAATTTGTTAATGATAACGTCAATGTCCCTATGAACAGTTACCCACAATGAACACGAAACGTTTACACAAATACACTTAATACGATCCATTATTTATATTCATAAGATAAATTGCATGAAAAACAGCTTCTTGCACTCAATAATACATTTCATTTTTCTAAAGCTAATAAAACTCAGCTTAATTTCCATCTCAAAAACATTAATCCCACAATTGTCTTTCGATTGGTTTTCAATTACTTGCTAGATTCCGGTTGTTATATGACGTCATTGCCTCCAATATAAGTTATAAGTTGATTTTTCTTTATCGATAAATCAACAATAATAATCAGGGGCTCACAAAATTAGTGAACTATACAGAGGAAGCAAACGTTTTGTTGAGGTATTTAGATCCAATGCACAAGTTGTACTCTTCATGTTTCCAATTCCAACCCAAAAGCTTTATAATGCACTTGATGAATGTTGCCATCAAACTTCGAGAATACCAACAAACTCCTTTGAATAACAAATTCTTGCTCTTTTTTTGTCTTGGTAAGTTACTCCAATAAACAAAATGCATCTCAGCACGAGTAGGGTGATGCTAATAGTATCAAACACCTGACATACGGTTTTATGCCTCCTTTGTTAAGGAGTAAGTGCATTTGTTAACCCATAAGTTACCAAACTAAAAACGCACTAATTATAACAAAATCAATGGAAAGGAAAGTGATAGAGATAAGAAAATACTCCGGCAATTTAGAACAATTTGCTTTACGCCACTTCCTAGAATTATAGTTGGAAAATCAGCGTAACACTTTCCGTGAAGAAGCACGTTACACTGCCAGAACTTGTACGTAGTGTTCTCTTTACGATGCTTACACCTGCCTTGGCGGTCTGTAGAAACTGATATATTGTATAAAGCTATATTTTGGGCACCTAACAATGGTGTACGTAGGGGATCGTGCTGAGATTCCTTGGCTGGAGCTTGACCAAGTCTCATCAGGTGGCATCGTACGTTTAGTTGGCCTAGTCTAGTAATTCTCACAATCAGTGCCACAACTATTCCAACAGGCTGCCATCCAAGTTAACGAGTGTTTCTTGCAGGATTAAGGTTGTGTCGAGCATGGTTTTCTTGATGAAACTTTGCAAATGCAGTGGATGACATCTAACAAACTTGAGGGTGTTGGCTCCTTGGTTGTAGAACTAGGAGAGAAATGGTCTTTCTTCAACTTCCATTCCCAAAGAACTAGTGACATACTGCAGTTCAATAGTGTTTTCCATTGAACTATTTCAAGATGAAGTCTGTAACTGTGGTTTTCAGCAACACTGGCTGGGCGTAGTTTCTCTGGTCTTTCCGGAGATGTCGATGACACGCGGAGATTCATGTATGATGTGTAGCGAAGCCTGAGAAGATATCATGACTGCTTTTACAATAAAGTAAAAGAAACAATATTCCATTTTCTGGTATAATTCTTCCCATAAACTGAGTTCCAGAAGGTTGCTGCCCTGAAAATTTTCTTATATCCCCACTTTGATGGGGCTTCCGCAACCACTGATGTTTGTAGGGAATTCTCCTTAAAATTTAAGACGTATCGTATCTCTAATACATAAAATCACACCAGCAATAACTCCACTTCGCAACAGGGAAGGTAGTTACCAGAAAAGCCTACAAACAAAAAACCACGTATGGCTTCCTGTTACATGCCGTGCTAATAGCCCCACACTTCATTTGAATCAACCACTTGAAAAACGAAATGCAAGGAAAGCTTATCCTAAAATGTATCTTGTAAGAATTTACAAATCCTTTTAAAGGCCCGCATGCCTTATTTCCAAGTTCGGCACATTACAGACTCTCAGAAGTAAATTTCGCAACAGTGTTTACAGAGATTTTGTACATTTTGTCCACACTCAGTATTTTCGCAACGATGAGATCTTCTTTCCGGAAGCAAGATGAAATAACTAACATTAAAGCATTGGAATTGTGAAATCTATCGTCGTCTAAGTGAATCAAATTCATTGGCTAGCTTAAATATGTCCCCCAGAAGTTATTCTAGGGCCTTAAGAGGCTCCATTGACCTTAAAATTATAATTTTCATATTGACAGGCTCACGATGACAAGGGATCAAGTGTAATACAAATACCAGAAAACTTTATTATTGTTCTTACTTGCAATTTTGCTGTTCGAACAGCACGAAACAATGAAGTGTTGCTGTTAATCCATGTATAGACAACGGCTGGCATGTCCTCAAACGGAAAAGGGTCATCGTGTGCTGCACCTCACGAGACATGAAAATTGCAAGAAATCATGGCGTTTTGAATTTGAAAATCTATCCATAACTATGATTCCCCGATATCAATAAATGCGGATTTTGGATATTCTAATCAGTGCAAATTGCTAAATCTGATGGTGTAAAAATCAATTTGTTATTAATATATTCCGAGTCCATCAAAAAACAAGCTGGCTTTTGACTGGGCTACAACAAAAGTTCATATAAACAGAAACGCCTTAAAGTTCGAAATTAGCTTATGCATGCTCTCAAAAGCTAAGATATAGGTAAGTAATCGGTTAAATGCCTTCATTGTTAATAAAAACTCAGAAGAAAGTTTTGTTTAGGTGGGGAAACCATTCAAATCTTATTTGAGAAGGTTATAATACAGTTATGCCTGAATATAGTGTTTGTTAAAGAATAGCTTTAATTTAGATTATTTTTCGACCACTATCAAAAATACGTTTTATGATGAATATCATGCATTGGTTTATTTATACAGTATTTGAAATAGAATATAAATAAATGCTATTTCAGATACTCATGATACAATAAAAGTTTGCAAATAACAGGTGCCACTAGCAAGTGATGTTTGTTTGTTGTAATGAATAGATAACACGAAGATTGATTGAGCGGTGTTTTAGATTAGATTGCACAGTATAATAAAAAGGCAAAGCAGCAAATTTCATCCTCTGAAACCTTACGATCATTCCAACACTTGGATATGAACTTTAAGACTCCATAAAAGCAGCAAGAAGGACCTTTCAGCAACTGATCAGTAAATTGTTCAGGGCTATCGTTAGATTAGGATTAGTCCTTTTTAACTTACATCAAAAAAATTCACTCGACGAGGAAGAGAATACTGTTGCTGCAGAATCTGCGTCATGAGCAGAATTCTTCAAATTGGGCACTGTCGAAGTATTAAGAAAATGTCCTAAACAGAAGGTAGATATAAAACTTTAGTCATAGTCATCATCAGACGTGGAAACTAAAGGAAAAGTGGGAGTCTTGTTTTGATTTACTGTTTTCACAAGTTCATCAATAGAAAACAGACTAGCAAATGACTAACAAACACAAATGAATTGAAGTCAAACTAATACATTTTTTATTAAGAGCAATTGTTGTCTTAAATTTGTTAAGGATTCGTGTGATAATTAAGAAAGGTGATTGATTTGTAAACCTAAGCAAAATTGTATCACGACATTTAATATCCAGTGGGATATAAATATGGATTATTCTTTTCATTGATTGTAACAATCAAACATCAATCACATACTGTTGTATTGTCACAGGTCTCATAAATCTTCACACTTACGTATTGTTCAGTATGATCATGTACAGATTCTTTCAAGATCTTTTGAGTAGTCGATGTTTATATTCTTTCTTTTTAAGACTAACTGATTGTTTTTGTTTAGAGCAAAAATGTGTCATGCAAATATCTTGATGGCAGTGCATGTTGATTTGTAAGGTAAGTAAGCTGTCATCTTCTATAATAACCTGTATATTCATTACAATGTGACAAATCATATACGTCATTGCCCGATATTGTTACTGGTTACATTTCATGGCCAGAAAAGTGATCTATATTATTAAGAACAAGTGTCTGAGGCTTAAAGTTGCACAATGAATTGCATCGAGAAGATGGAATTTTGCTGGTTTTTTTTATAAACATAGTTAAATGAAATTTATATGAATGTCGAAATATTTTGAAATTGTTGCAAAGTTACTTGCTTCGTGAAGAAACAAATAAGACGTTTATTTTTTTCTGAGTTTATCACTGATACAAGATGACGGCAGTTTGCAAAGTGTACATCATTTTCATAATTCTGACGATGGTACAAAAACATATTGCCACAGGGAGCTGGTACTCTCCTTGCAACTACCTACATGGAGTCTATAAGTTCCTACTATCTTTCTCTTTGATATAACACAACTGAAATATGATCAAATCTGATACGGGAATACAACTGCTTTCGAAAAATACTGCCGTTTACACTTTTCCAAGCGTCAATGTTCATTCCACTTTCAAATTACTTGAGGGGTAACGGAGGGGTTCAAATCTTAAGTACTAAGCTGTTAGTACCCTTAATAATTGTATGTGAAATTGATTATAAATCAACCATCGTTGATATTCACAGTACGTCTGTACGGATCAAGTAATGAGTAACTGCAGCCAAGAATATTTAGATATTCAATTGAATTTGGGTGGGCAGAGTTCAGGTTAGGATGGGTATATAGAATGCTTTATACAACACAAGAAAGGGTATAGAAGCATGACAATCACATTAGCAAGTCTTAGGAACGTTACTATGACTGTTCATGCAAGAATTCGTAACTCCACCCCTTTTTTATACCCTAAATGACTGTTGAAACTAAATGACAGGTTTAGCTTCGATCAGGCGCTAGTTCTCCTGAACTGGTTTAAGCGCATTCAGTACTTTCTGACAAAAGAGACACTATCTTCTATTCCTTCAAATCTTTCCTAAATATTAACAAACAAATCATCTTCAATCTCTCTATTTACAAGGTGTGCATACATATATATACATAAACACTTTTCCATGTTAAATCAAAAATCAACCAATCAGGTTTTGACACGTTTACAGATCATGGGGATAAGGTGACCATCGTATGATGGTACGATTTCTAATTACCAAATTCGAAATTATACGACTACAAACATCAGGCCATTACATGCCTATACCCTACGATATCTTACGATGAGCTTACTCATCATCTGACAACTTCATTTACATCCAGACACACTATGGGTATGCCCATGAAAACCTAGGGAATCCCCACAATGACACTTGTCGAGAGAGGAGGTGTTCTAACAACTGAACATAAATGTACACATGAAAATGACAAACATTTCGTAGTACTCACCAGAAAGTAGTTTCAGAGTTTATAATGAAAGTTGTAAAAGTAATCAAACTTAGCTTAACTAAGTCGTCAAACTCGATGTCCTTTTGCTCTCGGAACAATTATTGATCTAATTTTGATCTCATTGGCATAAATTGGTGTCTTGTTTTAGGAAAGAATGCTTAAGGCCCTTTCGACGTTTCAGAAGCGCCTCTTTGAAGCTTAAAACAAGAGATGATTTAAAACAAAACAATGCCATAAGCTTGAAAGAGATATTTGTTTCTTGTTCACATTGCCATCAGTCTCTTCCATGACAAAAGTATTTCGTAAGGGAGATATTACTATTAGGTTGAGCGTCAGAGCAAAATGCAAACTTCATAATTTTGATGATTAGTGCTAGCAGTAAAAGTGTCGTGCAGCCACAGATTCAGTTAGTAACCACGTGGATATATATGATAATGTCAAATACAGTGTATTAGTTTATTGATCAAATGAAGAATTAAAAGACACTTGTTTCTGCAGACAAATATTACAGTCAGTTTTGTGGTTCTATAATGCTTCCACTCATTCTTGCATAATATTATTGCTACACTCTAGAAAGTGCTCCTGCATTTAAACTTGCTGTTCTTTGATTACTTCAGCTATATGTTGGTAGGGTCGTTGTCTTCATGCCATTATCGTCTCTTTGTGATGCGTCTTTGTGCAATATTTCTGGATAGTTTCATAAAATAACCAATAGCGTGAAGCAAAGGAAAGAAAAGGTATTTCTTCTATTTGCAGTTGAATTAAGGAATACCCCTGCTTATAAGAAAGCTTAATTTTAAGTATGACTGGAATGTTCTCGCTAAACAGAACCTTACCTCCTCCTTGGGGGCCCTGTGTTCAATGTCAAGATAGAAAGTGTTGTAGGGAAGAGAGGAAAGTGAAACTGTCACCAATGGGATTCGAATCCAAGAATTGCGTAGAGCTGGATGCGATGTCCAGCGGTGGAGCATCAGGAGCTATTGTGGCGACTAGAGAAAAGTGAACTATGCTAACACCTGCTCAATATAGCTCATCAAACACAGCAAAAATTTATTAGGCCCAAGTTCCACATGTATAAAACATTTTACCTCTCAGTCCTCCCTGAGATCAAGCTACATAGATAAGGAAGCTTACGATATACTATAATTTCTACCTCAGCTCTATCTGTTCTGTAAACGGAAATCTTGTTTTCACCTAAACTGATCAGCATCAGTCTACCTAAACATGGCACAATCAAGAATCGTTCCTCACGAGATAAAAGTATGGTAGTACTCGTCACTTAGTGCAATGCAGGAGAAACGAGAACGCACATCAGCAGATACTTTCTGATCCAAACAAGGGAATAAGTAATCAGTAGCTATTGACAGATACAGGTTTATACGTAAAGAAGTTAAATTCCTGGAAGTTTTGCTACGAAATGGTTTCGAAAAAGAAAAGAACCATGGACTGATGCTTAATTAACACTTCTCAGGCCATGGACAACATTATATATGCGGTGCCCATTACTTTAAAACTGGAATAGGTGAAGCATTTGTCATAGATCATAGTACCTTTTCGATATACAACATGGATTTCTGAACGTACTTGCAGCAATAGAATGATAGCGCTAATTTATTCATTTTCTGGTTGAATAGATGCCATTAAGACTATCCTTCTTCAACTTATTGGTGTTTCCTTAGTTATGCGTATATTTTAGTTTCGAGTATTGTTGTGAGTCACATAAATTATTGCAACATCGTGAACCAAATATTTCCAATATCTGTTACATTTTTCGTGACTTAAGAAAGGCATCATAACAGGATCTTTCTATGTAATTCTGGTGACTTGTCGAAAAGTTTTGACATAAAGGTAATAGTTACAACACTTGCCTCATTACCGTATGATCTCTGGTTGTCACTAAAAAATTATCAATCCTCGACACGCATATGCATTCAATGTGTAAGATATTTTTAAAAAGTTTGTATCTAGAGAGAGGTTTATACTTTAAATAGACATAGAAAACCATTTCAAATCTAGGCATCTTTTGCTGATTACAAGACACGTTTGCATCTCGTTGATTATCACTTAAGTCAACTTAAGCAGGCAGAAGCGCGGCTTGGAGTTTCAAACAGGCGGGGACTCTTACCTAAAAATCCAATTTAATGGCTACTAGAACAATAGACTGTCTTTGAAGAGGCACGTCTCTGGAAACGAGGCTAATTTCATTTAGTTCGCCATCTTAGAAGTTCTAGGCATGGACCAGGCCTAAGGCAAAACTTCTTTTTAAATTAACTTACTCCAGCTCCGAAACGCCTTTATTTAGGAGAATCATTAAGTCAAAAAAGTATGAGCACTTACATCCCACCTAAGGAATCTCAACATCTACAATACGTGAAGAATTCAAGAACAACATCTTCCAATAATATCCAGAAGTTAAGCATTCATAGACTGAAATCGGGTGCAGCATCGAGCATGGGCTGCTATTTTCTGCAAAATTGAGCTAGCTAGAAACTTCACCTTTCAAACCACGTCATAAAGAACGCCTAAAACGTATCCTCAATATTGACCTCAATATATATGCATTTTTCTTTGCCAGGTTACCTCGCTCGCAATTATCTCACTTCTTCTGTAAACTGCACTTCAGACACTTTTTCCACTCCACGTTAGATTGGCGTAGAGAGAATGGCCTATGGCGCTTTTTGTGTATTGTTTGTGAATGCTAAATGTGGTATACTTTGGCACTACGGCAGTGATGTAAAGGGTATATTCATAAAATACTAAGACATGGCGTCCACAGCCATGTTTCATTGTCATATAATTGCCTGAACTTTAAAGCTCCGTTCAAGCACTGTCTCTCTATAATATTAAATGGAACTTCAGGGTTGACTTTGCCAATACTTTTAAAGATGGTGTCCTAGTGCGATAGTCAGTACCGTAAACGTTTTCCTTTTATTTCTAAAATTAGTTTTCATGACAGTAAACATTATATTTGGAAAGAAAGAAAGAGAAAAAATGCTTTAAGCTTGAGCTGAATAACGAGAATATTTGATTTGCAAAACAAACTGACTGCACAAACGTTGACTAACGCTAATTAATGTAGTTTCTCATGATCCTTCTTTTAAGGAAAGCAACTTGCAGTGAGGCTTTGAATTGGGAGGACTGTTGTTGACGGGTAGCCTGTTTTGCTTCGGGCTTCGGCGTATGGCCTCTTTTTCTCCAATTTCGTGAAAGGCTATATTTTTCGTATTCGATAATCTCATTTGGAAATGTTTATAGAAGTGATAAAACGATATTGCCAGAAAGTATTAAATGGTCTCATTTTTTTCAGCGGGTTCGGCACTTTTTACCCCTGGTCGACAAAGTACAAGTATTAGGTTTTTAGTAATGTAGTTAAAATCACAAAATCCTGGTATTTAATAATGCAAAGGAAGGTTAAAAAACAAAGTATATCCTGGGATGTTTTGACAAACCTTTTCGTCTTGCATTCTATGGCTTTAAGGTTTTGTAAGTATATATATTTTCTTTGCAATATTTACCGATGCTAAATGTACAGATAAATGCTATGATATTGTTACTAAAAAAGTAGTAGATGGCGAAAACGTCAATATCAGGAGTTACTTTTCACATCACAATTTAGCGTTCACGATGTGTTTACAGACCGTACTCTGCTTTATCGATCTCTTACAGGCAGTAGTAAAACGCCACTGTACCGTAAACCCTTAAAAAGCCCGCATTATCGAATCTGCACGCATGCAAAAACTTAGTGTTTCAAATATACCTATTAATACAATAGTCACTTGCAGTCATTGATTAACTCAAATTTCTCCTATCAAATAATAAGCATGATCTTTCTACTGAGGTAGCCTTCATAATGTCTAAAACGAGTTTCCTTCATGTGTTTAGCGATAGTTGCCTCCAATAAAGTGTAACAAATGAGAACAATTTACATTTCAAACGGAAGTAGAAAACGAAAATTGAAGCTCTCAACAAGGATTAATGAAAACCATTACTTAAATAATGTACACTAGGCACAATAATTCCGATATGTCCCTATCCCCGAATAAGCACCATCCTTAATTAGGCCTCCATGTAAAGTTTTTCTAAAACAAAAAGCCCCCGGTGCCTAACTCCAGGCCTTATTTTAAAGAAATGATGCAAGTTCATCATCCTTTGACATGCCTATTTTAGTTTGATGGTCGCACCTCACTCTGCTAACTCTGTACTTTTGCTTGTCATAGATCAGTACTGTTTCACTTTTCTCTGAGAGAGTGATAGCGCATATATGATTCTGCAATACTGATTTGTGTACAGAACTTCACAATCTGTGTCAAGAGAATATTTCTAAAACCAATCTTCATTCCAGAAAATAAGGATTTACGTAAATATTTTCTTGCATTAACTATTTGTTTACTTATACCTTTATTTTTATAATTGTGATTCATATACAAAAGAAAACAACCCTGCTAAACAAAAGGTTATAAGCGCTGGTAGAAACAACAATATCAAATATTAGTACAGTTGGAGCTGCCTCCCAAATGTTTAAACTTTTGTGATCTCGTAGAAATCAGCTTCAATGCAACCAAAGAAAGAGAGCACTTTAATCTGTTTTTTGTAATTGTTGTCAATCACCTTGTCGCTATAAATTTCAACTGCAATGTAATTGATTACTTCCAGTCACTACAATCACCCATGCAATCGTGTTGTTACGATCTGTAATACTTTACCGCAATAAGGCATGATCACAAAACAGTTGATAAACAAATTGTGTTGATGATGATTGCTACAATTTGCGATGTAACAGGGTGGCAGCGGATAGTTAAGACTGAAATCTTTATCATTTATCCATACTTAATTCATGAGCAGTACGTTTTTGGTGCAATTTAGAAGATCTCAATCTTCAACATTGGAAAAATTCCATGCTTCAAGATAGTTTTTGGCTTTGCTACTTGCTGTTCTTTTCAAATGTTTTAATTCTCACGTGTAGTTCAACGCCTCCATGCAGGTATGATATCAGTTATGTTTTGTTCTCCTAGGTAAGACATTTGATCCGTTTCTTAATCGTTCTGTCAAGTAATACATGGCAACTACCTTGATATCATTGGCTGTGCTAGCTACGTCTTCGGCTCACCAGAAGCCACGTAAATCCACCCCTGAAGTCTTAATTATTTTCGAGTTTCCCTATTTATCTGCTCATTGTACTTTGCTGAATCAACCATGCAATAATTCTGTGAGGGATAATCAACAATTACAAGGTCATGGATACGACTTTAACTTTTCAGACAATGCACGCGGAAAAAATGTTTGCCTTGGGGACCAACCTAGCTCCAAACGGGAAATTTATCATGTCTGTCTGGCAACCTAAAAGCATTAACTCCGTTGAATATAAACAGAATCTGTGCTTTGTGTAGTCACTTCTTTGCATTTCAAAAGTGCAGGTGGAACGTACGACGTCTACCTATTTTTAGACCCCTTGTAATGCCACATATCATCTCATTGCTTCTGTGTCATGTATTGGTCACGTGTTGGGTCACATTTTTAAATATATGGAATACTGACACTTTGAGTGAGGTTGTGATAGATGCTTCTGTATCATGAACTAGTCAAGTGTTGAGTCACATTTTTAAATATATGGAATACTGACACTTTGAGTGAGACTAAGATAGATTGAAAGACACGTAAGAAGTAAGCGTTTTTGCACAAGCGACTACATTTTAGGTTAGCGTTTGGCCTTCCACGAAAACCGAAGCATGTAAGGAGAAAAGTAGATTTGAACTCGTTGCTCTTAAAAATTTGCTCTCTGTTCATTAGTTTGATAATCATAGTGCACAAAAGTTGTTGTTACCTAAATCCCTTCAGGAGTGACTCTAGCTATAGGCACAAGAAAAATACGGGTTACGTTTTGTGGCACTCCAAAAGCCGAAAACACAAAGAAAGAAAGGTAAGTGTTTGCGTGCAGAGTTTAAGTATAGCCCGGATATAATCTACACATCAACTGATAATCTTCATGAGAATATAAAGAATTAAAATAATATCTAATTAATATGCAATTTTGGGGGATTTATGTTGGGTAGTAGCCTCGTACCTGCAAGCATCAATCACAGAGATTCACATTGATAGGTCCTGCTCTTAAATTAGATGTGTATTGTCCTGTGTCCCTGAGCTTTTACTCCCTCTTTTACTCCCTCTTTTACTCCCGATTTTCTGTTATTTTGCTAGCAATGTCTTGTAAAATGGAACCTCTAACGTCTTTGTAAGACAGATAAAAAAAAGGAGTCAGACAGCACAGTTTGTGCCAAATTTCTCTCGTCCAGCACAATGATTGGTTTCTTATTGTTGTATATTGTTCAAGACTCCCCCCACTTGGATCACTAGTTGCCTATTGTGGAACGTTTGTTAACATACAACAACCGTAACATATCTTGTATCTACTTGATAATTGTTTCCTTCACAAGAAAGTGTAAAGCGATGAAATAATCCATTTCACTTCAAACATCATCGGCAGGTCATTTTGATTCATAGTGAAGGAGTTGTTGTCAACGCTCTATGGTTGATAGGCTCAAATTGGCATGGATAGCTCATTTTCCTAGCAATAGCTAGTTTGCTAGCAATATCTTGTAAAACGGAACAGGCAGATAACAATGTAAGACACAAATTTGACTTTGCTTCAACGACACTAGTGGACACTCCTTCAGCAATGTAATTTATTGATCGATGACTTTTTATTGACAACCTGGAACACTGTATTGTGAATATTGATTCGGGATTTTCCCTGCCAAGCACTGCGTCACTGTTTAGTGTCGTCACGGGATTCATATGTGAAACTGTCCTAATACGACTTTTCATAGGTCATGTAGATATCATTATTGGGTGATTATAGTTTGTCTTTCCTCCAAAATACCTAAAGG
>JAAAKL020007806.1:0-16520 GCA_010016065.2 Carybdea cf. marsupialis auct. non (Linnaeus, 1758)
GAGGAAATCAATTTGACTAGCCCGTCCCCCGCTTTTATACGTGATAAGATGTTCTGTTCTTTTATTAAAGAACGTGTCTGTGATCATCATGTCATTTGCAACTGCAAAATCAATTATCCTTTCTCCATCTCCATTTCCCTCTCCATAGGAGTTTCCCCCGTGTTCAAACTTATTAAACACTTTACTTTAATTTATACATGGAATGCGACAAAATATCCTCGTTATCTTCTACATGATATTGGTAAAATAATTTCCAACTTTTAAATCTCCTTTTCAACATTTTAATACTCTCCACTTGCCTTAATCTTAATACGAGCGACAGAAAGACGGTTTGCTGAATGAGTTTTCCGTAGCCCTCCACAAAATGAGGAATTGTACCGTTAACATGACATACAAGATAATAGGAATATCTAGTTGTATTTCATGAGACACTTTACTCACCGCAACTCTTCTCCATTAGAAACCAAGGTCCAGAAAAAATTTAACAGTTGGTCTGATATAGTAGCAAAATATTCTCCTGTAATACCACATTTCAAATGCCTAAACCTTCCTTATTGTTTTACTCGCAAGCGTCCAACATTCACAGCCGTAGAAGAGAACTCGATTCTTGGTTTCAGTTTATAGTTTTACGTTTTGAATATCTTCTCCATCTTTTGAAATTTATCTTTTACCATTCTAACCCTTCTATGGATTGCTGTTTCGCACTTAGCATCTTCCGTGATTAAAATGCTCAAATAGTTGAACTTTCTGACTTGTTAAAGTAACCATACCTCTACTCCGGAGCATTCTGAACTTCCTCTCTGGCTAACCATTAAACACTTGGTCCTTTTTCGCAATGACTATCATATCGTCAGCATAGCACGAGTTGTTTAGGCTGTCTACACAAATATTAAATTCCTGATGTATCTCCCTGTTCACTGTACAAATTGAACAGGTCTGATGATAACACATACCATTCTCAAACTCCTTTACTGAATTCGCGCAATTATCTTAATGTGCAACCTTAGTGAATGATGTGTAAGTTTCGAATTATGCGTCAGTCGGTTCCGTCTACGACAAAGATTCTCTAACACGGGAAATAGGATCTTCATACCTCACTTTTTCAAAGGTTGTCTAACAATCCACAAAACACACATATACGTCTCTTCTGAATTTGATAGCCCTTTATCCTAGCATTCTAATTATGGATGGAGCATTTTTGGCCAAGTTATAGCAGCTCAGTGATATTAATGCATTCATAAGTTCTAGAAGTCTCCTTTGACATCATAACTGTATCGAAAAAACGACAATGAGAATTGGCTTCTCTAATGATGCCTAGAGAATAAAATGGAAACTACCAACTTGTTTTTCTGTAGCAAACATATTCATCATGAAGCATGGATGCATGATGCCACTAAATAATGGAAGAAAAGACAGTAATTACATCTGCATCTGTGCATAGATCTTCACTGTAGTTAAGTTGTGCTGTTGAACCATCGAGAATATTTGACACTGACCATAGATTGCTAGTGATGGGTTGTTTCTCCAATGCAAGAGGGATCTGAAGATATATCTGAAGAAACAAAGAAAACATCAGTGGACCTGAAATGGCTGAGAAGTATACAGCGATCAACGTAAGTACCAAGCATGTCATGTCAAACGATAAGCTAATGAGCCATTTTCAGAAGCATTTTGCAGCTAGTATTCCTGAACTGCGAACTCGAATTGAACTATGAGAGCCTGAAAAATTCCATTGCTGGAACCAAATGAAAGTTATTACTGAGTTTGTTTATCTTGGTAAGACATTTAGTAACGAAGGCCAAAAGATATTTACTAAACTGAGAGATGTAAGGGTATAAGGAAAGGTGAATGAGTTTACTGCCGTCCTAACGGATCCCAAGATAAATGTTTCCACACGATTTAAGATAACGAGCACCTGTGGTCTTTCATGACTCATTTATGGAGTAAGAGCCGGGTGTGTTAAAGAGGAACGCATGAACAAACTGGAAAGCTGTTAGGTTCAGATAGTACCGTTGGCGTTGTCAAAGCAAAAATGATGTCGATGATCACGATGACAGCAAGTGTCGGCTTAATTATCATAAAGGTGGCATTTTCTTAATCACAATTGCAATCAGTCTACAGAATACAATATAAAACCAATACTTCAGGTATATTGGATGTGTCTCTGGTTGCTCAACGTTTGATTGATTAAACGAAAGATCAACGCAGTAGAGACATAGTCTAGCCGCATTAATTGATGTCTCACTCAATAATGCGACCCCAAAGTAACAATTTCGCTAAAATGGAGAAATGTGCAGAACAGAATGAGGATTGTTTGATGCAATGCTTAATGTGTTAAACGAAAGGTGAAGAGGTTCAAATAGTAAATTTTTGGAATTCCCTAGCCTTATTCATTAAGTCCAGAGTCGTAATCTTTGAGTTACAGACTCCAACCCTTTTAACTGTCTTACTTTATAAGTTTCTTCTTAGAAAAGGTTCACATGTATGTTATGCTCGGTGTACAATGACTTTCAGTTCAAACAAACAAACAAGCCACTGTCAGGAGAAAACCCACTACAGTTCCGGCCCCTTACTCTTCACTGGATAAAAAAAATTGTTTCACCACTTTAAGTTTAGAGATTGTTTGAAGTGTTGTTGTTGGAAACTATTTCATGGGATTTGGTAGTCAACCCCTCTTCTCTTCCCAACATGGTCTCTTATTTCTCAGTAATACCCAAGACGAGGCCTTCTCAGCTTCTTGCAGTTCCTGATTACTCTCCTGCACCTTGCAGTAGTGAAACAGCATCTAGTTAGAGGTCTATTTATAAGTTTCCTTTCAACAAGCTCTCAACATGCTGCTAGATCACAGAGCTCAATCTTTCACCTTTGTTCTGTACCTTATTTCCTCCTTCCCTTCTTCATGTAGGAAGTTTTTTCCCAAGAAAAAAATCATTGTAACGCTCAAAATTACATCACCAGGCCTTTTGCCTGCACAATCAAAGAAAAACTAGTGCCAACTGATGTCAGCACCATGATAACATTGTTCTTCCCTTCTTTGGTCACTTTTGTCTTTTGTTCGTGTGGCCTCGCAACTATTCAGGCCAAATCATTTCCAACTCTGCCAAATGTCAACTTTCTCATTTCCGTGTGCTGGTCTTTTTCTTCTTATTATTACTATTTTCCACCCTTTTCAAGGCCGAAGCCACTACTAAGAACGAGGTTACTTTCTCTTCTTCAGATGACAATCTATTCTTACTTGCAGTTCCCTCTCTGTCCTATCGCTCGAAAGATAGTTTTCCCACTTCACGAGAGCAGATGACAGAGCGCAGTACCTCCGGGATCGTACCACGCAAACTCAGGGTCGGTTTGAACTCACACCTCTTGGATGGCAAGTCTGACACTCTACCACTATGCCGTTACTGTGTTTTAGACAACAGATTCTGTTACAATTAGAATATCTTCCAATCCAAAAATTTCCTTTCGTCTGCTTTCAACTCCAATGCGTCACACTTTTAGATTTAGCTTTAAATTTCACTCCAGACTAAGAAAAATAACTCGCCTTGACGGATGAGACACCCCTTATACCATGCTAATAATTTGAGCTTCTCACAATTTCATCCATCAAGGCCTTGACTGTTTTATTAGCAAATTATTTGATACACTTTGCTTACTCCAGGATCATCTCCCCTACAAGTACGAACAGGATACGTGGGACAGCCCATCTTGGTGTATTTCCCAATTCCAGTCGATGCTTGTGGTAAAACTGCTGCAATACGTCTCACCATAACATCATGAATGTATTCTAGAAGGCAACTACCATTGTTGGAAGTGCACCGAGTACCCACAAAACGACTCTGTTGCTTCGTGAATGGACCGTACCTCTACATGTGTCTGCTAAAACGTTTTCCTGTTGTCTCTCACCAGCCACCTCACCCCCTACTCTTTCAAATAAAGTTTTCGGTATTTGTTGTTGTTAACACGATATCTTCCCTCAACCACTTCGACAAAGTAAATAGGGAAACGTTCAGACTCGATTATCTTAATCTTAGCAAACAGCTGACTGCTAAATAAATCAGTATTTGATGTATAACAATTCCTGAAGGCAGAAGAAAAGGCTTCATGGAGGAATTAAACGATCAATCCCGTATGAGAAGTGTGGAGAAAAGTTCTTTTTTGACAAAGATGATAAGGCGATTAAGTACATTTGCCAGCTCAACAAGAAAAGTATCGAATCAATAATTTGCCCCTCTACATTCCATAACCCTCTAATTTCTACTGATGTATGATTTCCACAGATGCCTAAAATGAATAGAAAATGTATGCAAAAAGGTGCAAATAAATATATCTATGGATGCATTACGTACCACTTAGTGCGTTAACACGCTAGTGAATCTACGTATGTACACATATTAAGAGCAATATATTGAATTATCTTTACCTGTTTACATATCTTCATATGTTTAAATATTCGCATGATAGTGTGTATCGTTCGTATGTACATGGTCAAAATTCTTCAATTACGTTAATAATGTGAATAAAGATGTTGCGAAATACGGCAGACTTTTCCGCACTATTTTAACTTATGGGGCTGGTACTCAACTCAACTGTTGGAAACAATGGGAAGCTCGACCCAGTCTTTTAAGAGATCAGTGGCCATTATTCATGGAACACGTCATTAGTCAAAAACGGGTTTCTATTTGTAATTGATTGACAAGGAAAATTTTGGTTTTGCAACTAGATTACTGGAGAAGTTAAAATGTAAAAAGGAAGAATAGATCTTCTCAAGGATATTGAAAAACTCAACGTAAACACGTTAGGAATGTTGTAAATTAAAAGCGGTAGGCACATGTCAATATGTTTGAAACCAAGCTATTTTTCAGCTAATTAAAATTGACTAGTCTATTGTTGAGAACGTCATTTCTATTTAGCATTCCTAAAAATAAAATTGCCAATCACAAATGATTGATTGGCGTCAATAGAAGAGCTCTTACAGTAATATCAAGGATGGAAAATAACTCCTTACTCGAGTTACCTTGCCGTAACCTGAGAAACGTAAAAAGGGCTCCAAAACGCAGTCTGCATAAGTTTCTGACAGCATTTTATCTGGATGTAGTTTAACATTAGTCTTCAAGGTTGAAAATGATCGTATTGTGACCTAAAATAAAAGCAGACAACAGGAGAACAAGCTCCACATAGGTGGCAATTACAATCCACGTGTAAGCAGAAATTCCTATTAAAAGCACAGGAAGAGTGTATGCAGGAGCTGTAATCAGGAGGCAGAAAGCAACTGAGTAGACCTAAGAACTATAGGTACGACACTGTTACTAGGTTTAAGGTTTAGTAAATCCAGTTTGTACCGTGCCCATGACTTCATTGCCTTTTAATTTCACATGAAGCTTCTCTTTCTCGTGTAGAAGACATCTAGTAAGTAGTCAGCGTTTGAAATCGTGTGGTCCTGTTACGGGAAACGTAACTTTCTTAGTCATTACCAACCCTGTGTAGTAACGCAATGCTCATACTCTCTCGGTCACCTCGTCAAGATGGTCGGTGAAAATTAGGTACCATTTATTACAGCATTTTGTATCATTCAAGTCAGATTACTCGACCCTTGAATTGTCCTCATTGTCCACAGGCAGGACCATTGATGTACTTCCCCCCTCGTCCATTCATTTCACATAGTTCAGACTCTCCTTTGGTGTTAATTTGCCGCTTTCATCGAGAACTCACGCATACAACAACAGCTAGCATTGATTATGCTGAGATTTTCCTAATACATTTAGATTTTCAGAACATAAGATTGCTTGCTATTGTTGTTATACCAGTACTTTCCTTCATAATCCACTTCATGCTAAGTAACTTGGTTATTCAAGGCTATTCTATCATCGTCTTCAAAGACACAGAACTTTCGCATCAAAGCCCTTAGTTACTTTTATACTTAAGGAAAGCCCTCACAGTTTACCCTACAAGCTGTCCATCGAAGAATGCTCAAGTTGTATTTCTCCGTGTTTAATATTAACATTGGGTTCTTTCTTTTCAAACAATTTTGCCAATCAATGCACAATCAATAACTTTTTTAGCAGGACCTCTTTGACATTCATGCATACAAAATTCGTAAATGCTACATCACATAGAATAGAATAAAACAAGGCTGAACTTTTTAAAGAACTCTCGTATATATTAATTTTACCAATTTGAGACAACATTAAGAATCAATGCTTCCAGTCATTTCCAAGTTGCTTTTGAGTTAATATCACCCGCTCCGTTTTGGTGGCGAACCGTGATAAAGGAATACAACTTAAATTTACCAATTAACGTACAACGAAGTATAGTGTTTTATGACTTTTGCTTGAAACAGATCTGATTATAGAAATCTCTTTTACGTCTGGTATCCAGGAATCTCATGTTTACAATGTTTTTATTCAATATTCCAAACTTCCAATTGAGTAATGTGGAACGGTCCATGAGAACGAATGAATTTGATCAACAAATATGGCGCCCTTTGGTTTATTGCCTGTTAGTTGCTTTATTCTATGAGAAAAGCAAATAAATGCTCAAAATTTGGGTCCCATCTACTTATCAATTATGATTGAAAATTGGACAACAGAGACGCCAAAATCCGGCTTAATGTAGACGCTTTTAACAAGAGTGGAATAGCAATATCTGACCTGTATATCATTACCAACCTAACTCTATTCTAATCAGGTATGGTACTCAGATTAGAGTTGATAAGCCCCTTCGTTTGCCAATAGTTATCCGTGGGAATGCATAACGTCTACCAATGTTTAGCTAATTTGATCAACTTGATTATCATTGGTAGCAAATCTTTATTGAGATGCTGAGAATAAAGACAGTTAGTGAATAATAGAAAGTAGTTAGTACCTTAACTACCACCGTGTGAATTAATTGAATTCATGTACTATTTTCCACCTAGAGAATCAACACGATGAAATAATGATATAATTATTAATCAGTGATTCAAAATCTTAGTAGCTACCATCAGGTACTCTACGAATATAATTTGCCGACTTCTGCTCGAGTACATGATGATTTAAGAAGCATGGCCTTTGACTTTTGACCTTCACAATTGAATGTATTCTGTTTCATAAGATACGATTGAACCCTTTTCTCTAATTAAATTAACAGAAGAATTGGAAAAGAGACCGGAGTAGGTCATTTTGTATTATTTACGGAATAAAAAGAGCATGTACCGGTAATAGGACGGGCTTTGTTTACACCTCTGTCATCCATATCATTTTGATCGTAAGACATTCGTTTGCTAGAATGACAGCTTATCATTTATTTATCTAATTCTTATGTGAAAAAAATGTTATTACGATGTTTCTTTTTCATGAAATGGAGTTCGCGTGTCATGACCATTTACTATTAGTTCTATGCAGGTCAATTAAAATGAGTTGTGTACATCTACGCAGGCAGATTCATGTTAATGAATAAGGCCGAATAGGGACCTGGTAACTATTTCTTTTATTTAAAACTGTCATGTCATGTGATTATTTTCTCATAAGATCATTCTCGCGTTTCAATAGGGAGTACTATGTCAGTATATCTTGTGTGATTCTTGCCACCTTGTGATCACACTACATATTGGATGACTCTACTCTTCAGTACGTCACAACCGGAAACAACTCATGTCCATATGTGGAGTTCTACATATTAATATATGGCTAAAAAATTTTGATTTATTTACCTTTAATAAACTGCCTTGATTCGAAGAGGGTCGATAATGTTTGGCACTGCCATTCAAAACTAATCTGAGAACAATGAAACAGTTCTGATACTGTCACTACCTTTATGGAAACAACTTTACGGGCAGTTGATCATCATTTCCTTTGTGCGAAATTTTTTAATGCACAATAGACAACCAACAATGCCAAAAAATGTAGCTCGTTCTTTACCTTTCGAGAGACGGGGTGCTTTCACTGGTTGAATCAAGGCTGGTGAAAAGTTCCCTACCTGTCTAATTTGAAAAGAACACGTCACAGTTATGCTTTGTTGAAATAATACGTTCAGAAGCATGATGCTCTACAGTTTGCAGCACAAAGCAAACATTTATAAACGAAGATAGAGTAATGGTATAGTTTCTAGTCACAGTTATGTTTTGTTGAAATAATACGTTCAGAAGCATGATGCTCTACAGTTTGCAGCACAAAGCAAACATTTATAGACGAAGATAGAGCAACGGTATAGTTTCTAGTGGAGCAACAAGTATATGAACGGAATGCATCAGCGTAAACAATTAGGGACAACTTAATGGTATAGAGATCTATTTCTTTGATTGGTGTGGAAGCAGAAAGGAGTAAACACTAAGAAGCTATAAGTTTAGCCTATGGCATACTAATTTTCTCTCCAAAAGTTTCGATGTCTTAATGTGCTCGCTACTCAAGTTAATTTCTATTACACAGGTTACTGATTCAGGTTAGCTAGTAAGTTTAGTTAGCTAACCTGAATCATAACATAGCTATTTCATTAGCAAGTTGTATGACCAGTTAGCATTACAAGTCAAGAAAAGCCTAAATATTCTTCATCATTGACTAACAACTTGATACTTCGGTACAAATCGTCATTTACCACCAGCTCTCCTAGAGCACAGTTCACGTGACAAGAATAATAATGAGACGTGTATAATTGAATTTGCACGATCTGGTACATGGTTAAAGCTTTCGGCACGGCTCTCTTCAGAACCTTACGCCAAATGCAATCAAACATGAAGAAAAAGACGATTTATATGAAGAGGAGAGGGTTAGAATTTCTTTGTAAATGACAGGGACACATACAACATGGTCAGAATTTACAAGCCCATTAAGGAAGCAACATCGTCATATACAACATGACGTAGTTCGTAGATACAACAAAAAAAAAGTCAAAGTGGGAAATTTGTAAAGCACGCACGTCTCTCTGTCTGCAACGACAGAGTTCCATTTGCTGTACTTCAATCGCCTCCGTGCACCCAGAGGTAAAGAGGCGATTGAGCATGGTAACAAACATGGATCCAAGAATCCGTGTACAGAGTGACTCAACCACTATTGGTCATCAAATTTTTCTGCTCGCACTTTCTTCTGGGTTGCGATTTTCTGGCCATTGTGCGTTTTGTGTACTTACAGGGACATGTCGTTTGGTCCGGTTAACAGAACCTGTGACTTCCTTCCCTTGTATAGTCCTCCACACTAGCTTTTATCATATTAGTTAATTTTATTGCTGCGTGGAAGGCAGGTACAGGGTCTTCGGTACATCTGGGTAGGATTCAATGAGAGTGAAAACTGTGTGTAGTAGGAATAGAAGATTCGGCCAGCTGCAGGGAAAATCTGATTTACTAATCTCACAGACAATTCCTGATCTAAGGTAGAAGAATATTTACTGGGAGCCGTTGTAGGTTGTCTACTCTAGGTTTAAAACGCTTCATGTATTGAGTGGATTACTTAACAATTCGGTCCGGATGGTCACTTCTTTAAATAGTCGTCTGCTGTTGTGTATCTCAAAATATTATTTAGAAATAGGCGGATCATGAATTTTGCAATGATCGTATAATTTGCTAGCTTCCCTTCCAGATCATTTTGCCAACACACTGTCTTTGAACTGAGGCTCAAGTAAAAAGACGCTTTTACAAAATACAATAACGAAGAGTTATTAAATTTTTTGCATCATAATGTGGTATGACTGGCCTATATTGTTGATATTTTTGGAACATTAAGTGATTTGAGCCTCTGTTTGTAAGGAAAAGACAAGACCGTCACAGATTTCATCGACGTACTTTCAGCAAAAAGGCAAAGCTAGAATTTTGGAAAAGGAAAATGGCAATGGGTAAAGACTGCAGTATTTCCTGTCCCCGATGAACTGCTTAAAGACGCCAAATATGTACTGCTTCATGACAATCTGGAATCGCAGATTATCAACCATTTTCAATCTTTTCTTAATGTATTTAACAGCTGCCTTTCTAACATGACTAGAGACAATTTGGTTTTCAACAGAGGTCCGTATCTGGTGTTACACAACTACGTTATCGACATGTTTGAGGGTACTAATGATATAAAATAAGAGTCAATTAACCTAAGAAATGATTCAACAATGAAAGATGTCTTTAAAGATAAAGAGCTGCCTTAATTTTGTTTAGCCGTGACTTTGTTTTGCCCCACTGTTGCCAGCACAACCATTCGTCATCTTATGTCCTTTCTATTGGCGTATCTGTGCGAGGCTGGCTTTTTTCCGTTGCTGGTTATAAAGACCAAATTCAGGAACAGTCTAGCAGTCTAGCCAGATCTGAGGTGAGCTCTGTCAACAATGGTGCCATGGATAGCAAAACTGGTCTCCAAGATGCAGCACCATGCATCTCACTGACTTATGTAACTCGTATCTCGAACGGTAGTAAAGTTACATTTTAATGCAAACCTTAATTGCAATGAAGCTATATCAAAAGGAATTTATTGTATTTCTGTTCTGGTCAAGCAAGCGCATAGCAAAAACATTCGTTTCTGTAGACAAATTTCTATTTCAATAATAGACATACCTATTTTGCTATTGATTATAAATAGGCATAGATATGCTTAAATAAACAACTTTGGAGGGGACCCCAGGTCGTATTGGGTTGCTCATACTGGTCACAATAGAAAAAAGTTGAAAACCCCTGGCGTAAGGGAAGGTGGCTTACTGCAGTCTCAATTGACACAAACCTTCCCATTTCATAAATAACACAAATGCTCCACTATTATAAGCAACACAGAAACTCATCTTTGACAAACAATATAAATGCTTCTCTTTCACAAACTGCACAAAACGTCCTCTTTCATAAGCAAGGACACATAGTCCTCTTTCACTGCACCTCTTTCGTAAGTAACACGAATACTCCCCTTTCATAAGCAAGAACAGATAGTCCCCTTTCATTGCACCTCTTTCGTAAGTAACACAAATACTCCCCTTTCATAAGCAAGGACGGATAGTCCTCTTTCATTGCACCTCTTTCGTAAGTAACACAAATACTCCCCTTCTATAAGCAATAACATATAGTCCTTTTCCATAAACAATCAGAATACTCCTCCTTCGTAAATGACACAAATACTCCTCTTTAAGTAAGAATCGAAACCCCTCTTCCACAACATCGTTGGTGTTACAGACCAATGGCAACCCATTTCTTGGATAAATTCTGACTGTTTTCCTTAAAGTTGCGGAAAATCATTTCAGGAAACTGTCAGTATGACAGAATGAGTAAACATAGGCAATTCTATTTCGGATCAAAGCCTATTCACCTAACTTCCAATGAAAATCTACTCCTACCTTGCCGTAGATGAACACAAGTTATGTACGAACAACAGGTGTTGAACACACAAAGGATCTTTTCTATGCCTAAGTCAGCATGGTTGAGACAACTCAATCTTCCCAGTCTTGACAGTTGAAATAATGCACCATTTGTCTGAACTGCTGATATCAGCATTTCTTTAGTTAGCACGGGAATTTACTTGATGATGTATGTCCCTTTTATGAAACGGATGCAAAAAATGAACAGACCAAGGGAGTCTATCGCCTATCAAATTTAATCGTTCAAAAAATTATGGGCGCAAATTTGGTGTCTGTACCTTTCAGATTAGAGAGGGTTCGTAGCCTTAGCCTTTCGTCTGCTGGAGCATGAGCACCTACCTAATATTGTGCTGGCAAATATCAGAAATTACATGTAAGTTTATTCGCTGTTACGATCAGAAGTATATGAAACGCTGTCTACAAATCAGGATAAGGAAGTGTCACATTATATCTGATTTGGGGCAATCCTACAATTAAAAGGTATATAGTACGGCAGAAGCCATTAACTTTAAAAAAGAGAAATCATGAAGGGCATTAAGGGTAAAAAAGACTAGGTCCACTAAGGGTAGGGTTGTGGCTGCGGCATAAGAAACAATGAGGAACAGAGCAGAGCTATATTTAATCACTTAAATGGAGTGTCCTTGCTATTGAATCCATTTCATGTCTGGATGTAATGTTTTCCATATTACATTATTACCCTCACCACGTCTTGTCACCGGAAAAGTTGATATGCTTACATTTCTACTTCTTCATGTTTGCTGTAAATCAAATTTTATCAGGGTTGGAAATGTTCTACAGTGTCTGTTAATACTACTTGGATTGGTAGTGAGCATCTCCGTCTCTGGGTTTATTCCATTTACACTGTGCAATGTTTAGGATTATACCTATGTAGCTCATTGTACCCAAGACTATCTATAATCTAAACGACCGTTTCGCTTCTCTAGAAACATGCGAAAGATGAATCAATAATCACTACAAACATTCGAAAATAGAATTCGAATGTTGTAAAGTGGAAAGCCATAAACCTGTACAAAATAATCGTTTAACCTTCTTGCAGGTGCAGGCAAGGGGGGGGAGGGCTAGGAGAAAGAAAGTTTTAGTGGTGGGACATCTTAGCAGTAAATACAAGTGTGGAGAAATGGAAACGTATCGTGGTTTTCTGTCTGAATACCAGGTATAAATTCTAACCCTTGTAATTTGTGCGCAATTCGGGGATTTTTCTTTGTGAAAATTCACTAAGCCTGCTCTGCTCAAGGTTATGAAGGGGCTATACTTCTACTCTATTGTAATCTTTACATCGGCCGACCTCCTGAAGACCAAGACTTAATACGTGTCCAAACATTGGCCACAGTTCAAGCAACTGAACCTCATGTGCATCATCATCTTTTGAACAGACGACAAAGCCACGGAAGGTCGCAGAATATCTCATTATTGATCATGAAATAAGAACTTTAGACTGATTTATAACATGCGAAGGCGTTTTGCCAAAGAAGGTATCTTACTGCTAATTAGGACAATGGATAAATCAACTGCAATGTATTAATAAAATGGGCTACGAATTAAACAATGTGAGATATTAAAATTATGTATTGCCATTGTCTTGATTTTCAATAGTTTCCTGTGAGAAGATTTGTAGGCATTCAAGGGGCATCACAAGAAAAATTCTATGCAATATTCTTTGGCAATATGTTGCACTGGATTAAGCATCAATGATAAGATTATACAAGGAAAATGGTTGCTACGTGATCTTATTTGGATGAACTATGCAAATGACACCTGATGTGTGGTAACTCGATTATCTCTAATTACATCAAATGGTCCGAGTTAGAAATTTTGAATGTAGTCTATTGGGATTCTTATTAAAATGGATGGGGCATATTGTTGCAGCAAGTTCTAACAAGATGGTTTGTCAGACTTTAAAAACCTGTCCATTTAAAACGATAACATAAAAATAATGCTTGGGTTTCTAGAGACCGTTTGTGGAGCAACAAGTAAATATTTATTCAGATACCTTCGATGGACTTTGTTGAAAACAAAAGTAAAAAGAAATGTTCCTGAGGTCTATTACAACCCTCAGTCCTTTCGCATCTTAAGAAGTAGACATGTGAGATCTCTTTACTCAATCTTCACACAAGTAGTCTTCCTATGTGTTCCTTTGCCAACAAGTTGTTATAAAGGACGGTCTCTTTTATTATTTAGCTACTTCAAACAAACTATGGTCTTACCGTCACTGATCTTTGCAATCGCTGAATTTAATGCTTCTTGATACGCAATCGCTGTATTTAATGCTTTCTTATACGCAGTAGCTGTATTTGATGCTTCTTGATACGCAATAGCTGTATTTAATGCTTCTTGATACGCAATAGCTGTATTTGATGCTTCTTGATACACAATAGCTGTATTTGATGCTTCCTTATACGCAGTAGCTGTAATGAATGCTTCTTGATACGCAGTAGCTGTATGTAATGCTTCTTGATACGCAGTAGCTGCATCTAATGCTACTATTTTTTAAGTCGGTGGTTCTATACTCTGCAATCGAGCGTACCAGTTTTGGCACAGAATCACAAATCCTAAGCTACGGCAGAGTGGGTTTAGGGTGACCTTTTCCTTCATCGCAGCCTTTATCCCTCCCAGATGAGCTAACTGATTTTTGCGGTTGTAATGGCAACAACTGTAAGGGTGGAAAATTTTCAGATACTGTTTTACAAATACAGTGCGAATATAAGGGGTCAACAATGCAAAATTTTGCTTTAAAATCGTTATCAACTTTAGATAACGAAATTAATCATTACACATCGTATATATAGGGTCAAACGTGAAACGCATGTATGCTAAATAGTCTACAATGTCTATTTCTCAGTCTCCAATGCATCTGCATATCTCTGTGCATCTTTGCATCTTACGATGTGCTCTTTATGAGTAGCATCCAAATTTTATCAACTCATTCATTGACATTTGTATTCTGAAAGCTCAGTCAAATAAGTAAGATCAGTTCCCCTTGTCATCAGTTGTCATCTCCAATCTTCATTTTTTGCTGTGGTGTTAATGACCGCTTCAAAACATACCGAGTTTCGTGACCTGCAGGGAAGCGATTTTGAAGATGTGCTGAAAGTACCGAGGGAAGGACTTCCATTGCTTGCCCCGATCGGAACAACAGCTTTTCACATTGATACAGTTCCGTGTTCAATCGTCAGATTATGGCAACCCATACCCACGTAAAAATGAAATTTGAAATGCCGAGGTAAAGAATAAAAGCTGATTTTGGTAGAGTGAGAAGATTTATACACAGAACGAATTCTTTCAAACACAACAAACAGGTTGAAGAGAAGAACAGAATATTCTATAGAAACATTGGGAAAAAGAACATTGATGTTGAAAACACAAAAGAGGAAAATTGAAAAATTCTAAAGCAATATCTGGTACACACCAAGATTTATAACCTTAATACAAAATGGATTTAAGCATATGAAAAGGATATGCAGGACACAGACAATCAAGAATGGGTTGAAATAACATTCCAGGAATCCACAGCTGTGTTAAAAAGATCCCGAAAAAGGGAAACCTCTAGGCCTTGCCCAATTTCTGGCTAATTTCCCTCTCTAAGTCTCATTAGCCAATTACTAAAGAATTCAATGTCGTTATCAATAGCCCTTAAACTACACGTAGTTAAATTACAGGTGGAATATTTGCCTTACTTGATGAAGATGGAACGAATGTACCTAAATTCACAGATTATTAACACGAATTTTTAACTTTATATATAATTATATTGACATCAGTAGTAGGAGATTAAATACATAATCAATAAACAGTCTGCAACTGTGGTACTATCCAACTTGAAGTAAGTTCCAATGGTGTATGAAATCATGCAAACTTCTACGTGACACAGTAGTGAAACCGAACTCATCCTTGGTCTGGGATTCTGCAAGATATTAAAGTGTGTGGTTATTGCATATACCTACAAACTATGAAGACAGTAGCAAAAGCAGTTCACATCAACGATAAAAGGACTTCAACATGCTGAGCTTAAGCTCAGTTGTAGAAAATAGAGTAGAGGCATACTACTTGCAACGAAGACTGGCGACACAATGGAGCACTTAAAGGTCATCTTTTTTCCATGTTGATGTTGGTGATTTAAAGGGAGAGTTGGACCTTAGATTAGCAACAGATGCAAAGCCTGTTCAAATGAAGCCCTGAACCATCTCTTTCCCAGTTTAACTTGGGCTAAAGAAGTAGCTTAACCAGATGGAGAAAGAAGGAATCACTTGTCCATACCCAGAAACAATCAACTGGATTCACTACCGCGTGATTGCAGTCGAGAAGAATGGCAAGCTGAGAAGATTTCCATATTTGATTTATCGGGCTGCCACCGTGTTGCTTATGTTTCTAGAAAAAAAGTAAAGCCAAAAGTAGGATATAGGATTAATATCACCGCATGTAGTGAGACATATAGTATCTCAAAAAGTACTTCAAAAATTTAGCTTCAAAAAAGTATTTACGTTTGCTTCTCTCTAATTTAATCAATGATCTCTCCAGCATATCATGTTTGATGCAAGGCTGTTTACGAAGTTAGGGGTAAATCTCCTACTACAGAAACGTGAGAGATCGGACGTGGAAAATATACAATTTTTAGACACTTCTGTTAAAGCAAAATAGAATTTTATATATTAAATAAGAATTTACTGGATTTATGGGGCATCATTCCCTCCACCGTGATTATAACAATTCCTCAAAATCTATCAGAATCGCAATATAATTGAAGTTGAGATTACTGAATTCCCTGGCTCATTTCGTTCAACAAGATAGCACATACTGGATCATCATGGATCTTGCAAAATATGTTTTTACTGGTCCCACTGAAAGCTGCAAGTTTGCACTTTCTTACTAACCGGATCTTTACAAAACGTTTTTAAAAACGCAGGCCTATAGTGAAGTAGAGGCTAGGAGAGACAGGGCCCCCTTGTAAAACGGAGCCCCCCTTAACAGCAAATAACTTCTCAAATATTAATGAGAAGTACGTTAGAATGATTCTATGTTGTCATCAATCTCATAGCTGGTTTATAGAAAAATGATGCAATTCTTGGATGCTAACTACAGTGCTACAGTAAATATAGAAGTAGTTGGATAGAGAGATATTGCAGTATAAGAGCACAAGATACTTACTTACTTACTGCGTCGAGCTTGCTCGGATTCTTCTGACTACATCTTTCCAGCCGTCTCTGTTTAGCATTGCTCTG
>JAAAKL020007808.1:0-16519 GCA_010016065.2 Carybdea cf. marsupialis auct. non (Linnaeus, 1758)
CCTTTGAAAAAGATGCTTCGGATAGAAAATCATGGAGGAAAAAATGTAACGCCGGCATTAACTCATACATCCACACACGGTTGTCAAATCAGGAAAATCTCCGTCGAGCAAGAGTGGGAGTTGTACCTGCCCGACTTGTATCTTGTGAGTCATGTGGCCTAGTTTGTAAGAGCAGAGCTGGCCTTGTGTCACACATGCGCCACAAACATTGTAAATAGAGTGAAACAAAGTAAATTTGTGGCCCTCATGCGTCGAGCTCGACGAGAGAGTCCATCATATATATATAAGTATAAATGGTTAAATGGTTTTATATAAATTTGTATATATACAATTTCCTTTACAATACAAATACTTTTTGTTTATTTAATCTTTGATTGCCTCTTGCAGGATGAAAAGGAACAAATGCTGGTCAGTAATGTTTGGGTGCGACAGGTGAGTAACAGTCTTTTCATTACGGGCAACTTGCGGTTATGTTCTTGAAAACCAAGGCATGGATTTTCATTTATCTTGAGATGAAAGAGTGAACATTGAGGCAGTTCATAATTTGATCTATGATAGGAAAAGATTTCTCTACCACAAAGATGCATGATTGAATATCTTTTCTTTTACAACTGTGGTCGAAGAGGTTTCAAGTTCTAAGCACATTTCATTTTTGATATTTCCTACTTTAGGCTTCTGGGTAACTAGCATGCATTTAGCTGTAACTACATTTGACTTTTATCTGTGATCTTTGAGTTGTAAAGTAACGACTGGAGCTCAATTAGAAAACTTAATTGACACAACCAACCGTTACTAGTGGAAAACATTCTAAGCAGACAAATGAGGAAGGAACTCGTTGCGATCTAGAATCTCTTCGCCGATTATCTGTAGTTTATCCATAACGGATAATCGTATCTTGCAATAGTGCAAAAATAGCCCAAATTGTTCAAAATAGCCCAAACTGTTCAAAAATTGCTTATGTCGGCCCCCTTTTTTACAACTCGCGACTCTTCATCAACTAAAGAGCAAGTACCTACATATTTGTGCAAATGATTTCCTGATAACTAGCTATCTTCAGAGCAAAAAAAACCGGTCATCTTCACAAAGACATCTGCCTCTATCGATGCTCTTGATTCAAGTTTTTCAATACTGCGCTCTTTCTTGTAGTGCAATATTCGTATAGCGAGCTGCAGTATTTTTATTTCAGGCTCTCATTTTGAGTAGATTGTTACATTAGAAGCAATTTCTAATGAAAGGAGAACGTTTTTTAAAAGGACAACGATATTTAGGTCCAGCAAGCACCTAGTAAAATGCCACTTACAAACAGTAAGAATACATGTTTGTATGGGTTTTTTTCATGATATTGGTTACTAAGTTTTCTAGAGCGTTTGGAAAGTCTAAGATGTAACATGTGCCAGATGCTATATCAGATGATTTGTGATCTGTAACGAAGAGTGACTTTGCTCAAACATGGAACTGACGTTTTTATCAGGTTGATGCTGCAATTTGCACTACTTTAAAATTTGCATTTTTAAAAGATAATTTTTATCGGATGCTTATATAACAATAATTGATAAAAATTGGTAAAAAATCTCTCTCATTCCATTTCAGAGCTGGAATAATTCACTACTAGTTTGGGACCCTCAGAGATATGGAAACATCTCCTCTATCAATGTTGATCCAATCAAAGTTTGGCTTCCAGATGTTGTTCTGTACAACAAGTGAGTAAGATCTACATTGATAGATTTTAATCAAAGGCTCTCTGTCCAGGTCAATGCAACACTTTCATTGACTTTTATTCTAGACTTTGAGCATTGGTATTTTCTTCACAATTATGCATTGGTAGATAGACCTTACAAAGCGCTGGGTAATGTCGCATTGATGCACATATTTTACAAATTTAGGTATCACAAAATAAACCAATACAGGTTGATTGAAGTTGAGATAATGAGAATTGAAGACGATTTCGCTGCGATATACTCTTTGTGGGATCACATGATGTGCTCAAGAGGCACCATGGCCGAGTGGCTAAGCCGTTGGACGTATGACAGGTAGTGGTGCTAGTCCCGGTTCGACAATACGACTCGTGATTACAGGGTTGTAAGCATTCTATCCCCATTACGTTACCAAGACTGGCAACTATTTGGTTTTTGTTATCTATTTTCGTCTTCTAATCTCAGAAAGCAAAATTCTTATTGAATTCATTCGAAAACATTTCTAGATTTTTTTGACCTTACTGAACACTCTGTCTTCTTTTTCGGCCCTTATTTTACTAACGTAATCAAATTTATATCATCTACCACTATCTTCAGAATATTCATTGCAGTCCCTGTGCTATCTACAGCTTTTATTCGAATCAATTTTCACAAACGTAATAACAAAACCAGCACCTAATGTTACTTTTCAGTTGTGTAGACTTCATTGTCTATAATTATATTTGAATGCATTTGTACACAATGACAGTAGAGTAATCATGTTATTTGCCTCAAGGCAGGAGACTGCAAAAGAAAGCAACTGGACTTTTGTGGACTATTGCGTTACTTCGTCTTTGTTTTAAATAGGTATTGCATAAATAAGCATTCCTTGTATTAAAGTTAATGATGGTCTTAGAGAAATGAAATGGACCACAAATCAGAGCCGCACCCCTGCACGGGACCTTGCATTTTAACAGTCAGAAGAGAGATATAAGTATTTTAGCTTATCAATCTCGTGAAGGAATATTAAAATTGGCAACTGGACGCACTTGAGAGAATTCAGCGTCTCCAGACCCCTGGCATCTAAATCATATTATGACGCGTGTCGTAATAGGCCCCTCAAACCTTATGCGGCCACCTATCCGGCGTCATCTAAACTTACTTAGTACATTGCGGCTCCTATCCAAGTTTGGATATTGGGAAACGAATTTCCTCCATCTTTCTGGATCTGCGGTTGCTCTCCTTGTACTCTACCATCCAACTAGGCCATTTTCACCATTGCTTCTCAGGGTTTCACAACACCTTCCCCACCTCTTGTGGCCTTGCTTTGTTGCCATCCGAGAGCCCTCGCCGCAGGTCCAGCAGAATCAAAGCTTGATGAATGGTTGCTCCACCTCAGCTGACGCTCTTCAACAATCGTCGATAAAGACTTCATAGAGCATTCAGCAAGCACCAAGACATTGGTTACCATGTCTTTATAGCTTGTCTTCAAAATTCTTCTCAAGTGCTTTTGTTGCAACATATTTAGCTTATGACTTGTCCTTGCTGAATTCTTCCAGTTCTCACATTACTCTCAGGTGCCTAATAAACGTCCCCCAGCATTTTCACCCTTTTCCACCCAAGAACAACCTTATAAGGATGCCCCCGGTTTATCAATTTTTGACAAAAATAATTCGACCCTTTAAAAAAAGTCCTGTACTCGAATTATATTGGTTGGGTCTGTAAATTTTCTTTTCATCGCACGATGCAACATTAAAAAACTAATTAAATTTGAAAGCGGTTCAAACCATACTGCTGAAACGGAGGAAGTGAATGATGATCAGATGGACAATGATGGGCGTAACTTGTTCGAAAACGTGTTCTGTTAAAATACTATTAAAAATTAGTCTTAAAAAATTGTTTATATTTGTTCTGTGAAAGTTTTTTGTGCATAAGGATTAAGTATTTTTCCTTGTTTTTTACGTTTGTAGCCGTTTTTGGTTAATTTTAAAAATTCCACCTCCCTCCCCGCTTATTTTGACCCCCCCGTTTGTAAGAAATTTGGGACTTTTCCACTCCAGCCCCATTTATTTTGACCCCACCATTTATAAGGCACCTATGAGTATAAGACTGTATGAACAACAATAGCTAAAACAGGTACTGATAAAGATTATCGTCAAGAATAGAAGTCAGGATCACAAGTTCATTTTGTAAGATTTTCCGTAGTGTGCGCACTACATGCCGTTTAAATTTGGATACTATCATCAGATCTCAAGTTTTATTTACGGGTTCTCTTAATCCATCTACGGTGAAGCCATTTCAACTCCAACTATCCCATCATGACCTTACAACCCCTAGGAGGAGACCAAACATCTTTAGGTTGCATGACTTAATAACTTTCATTAACGAGGAAAATATTTAGTACAGGTTAGTTTAAAATTTGTTATATTGAAGGGTTGTAGATGACGTGAAGACTTTCTGTAAGAATGATCAAATGTCTGACAGCTTCTTTATTATTTTCCTTGCACTTTTAGTGCCAACGAAGGACACGATGCAGGCACCATGTACAAGTTCAAGACAAAAGTGATTTTACGATCCGATGGGAATAACACTTGGTATGCTCCCGCAATCATAAGAAGTGGATGTAATATCGACATCACTTTCTTCCCATTTGATGATCAGGTAACGATTAGTTTAATCTTTGCTATAGATGATATGTCATATTCTGCCGTATTCAACAAAGGGCTGGGATCAGAATGACCAGGGAAGAGAATCAGGCCGTATTAAGACCGGTATTGGTTGATGCTCATCAGACACTCGTATGACAACGTATATATGTTTTCATCTTCGCTTACTTCAGCATTGGGTCTTATGCCGCGCTGTACATAGCACCCACCAAAATCAAGCCCTGAGGACAATAAGCGAGCACAAGGTGTAACCGCTTGTATCTTAAACGACTTTGCAGCCTATCAAATGTTTAAGGTTTAAAAATTGGAATCAATCGGACTAAAAAAAGACTCGCTCAAAATTTAAATACATGATCGTTGTCAACAGTAACGGTTCAATAAAACCAATTAGATCTAAGCTAAACGGCTGCGCTGATCAAGCAGTAAAGAACTGCTTCGACTGCCTAACTTGAATTTAATGCCTCCATGTAGATTATGCAGTTATCTTAACCCTAAGTCCCAGATCCTATTTATGTTCGTCGGCATTTACTTTCACGTTAAAGTTCAGACTTGAACCGGAGTCTTTAGAGGACTTGAACCAGAGTCTTTAGAGGAGTCCTCTAAAGACTCTGCTTGAACGCAGTGGCGGTTTTAGGGGAGGCCGACAGGGCCATGGCCCGAGGCCCCGCGCCTCAATGCTAAAGAAAAAACTATGTGTCTAACTGCCCATATCAATGTCATGGAAGTAAGTGAAAACTAGAAACTGTATCCACTGGAAGGAATAAAATGCCTCCGAAACTTCCGCAGTACTATCATGCTTTTACCAAGTTACTAGTGCTTCTCATTTCATTTCCTTCATTCCTCTTGTTCCTTTCGTTCTCTTTGTTCCTTTTGTTCCTTTTGTTCCCTTTGTTCCTTTTTGTTCCTTTTGTCCGCTTTGTTCCTTTTGTTTCTTTTGTTACTTTTGTTACTTTTGTCTGCTCTGTTACTTTTGTTCATATGTCCCTTTTGTCCTCTTTATTTTCCTTTATTTTGTTAATCGGATTCACCCCTCATACGGTCGTACATCGTTTCTCTTATGTTATGGAGAACGTTTCTGTCTTCAGCAGACCACTTTCTCATGACGCGCCCAGAGAATAAAACCACACATGCTTTCTATACATATTTTCAAGGACTGACTATTTCACCTCACCTCACAGATCAATTTTCAAAGTTAAATTACTAAGCTTACGTGTACCTTATGAAACAATACGTAACGTCCGTTGAGAAAATGTCAGCAAAATATGGCAGAAAATATCTAAGTCTATTGACAAATTTCATTTTGCTGAATCTGTCAAAGCAAGAAAATTTATTTTTATTATTTAAAATGTATTAAAATAGTTTTGATGCGTCGCGTACTCTTTAAAATGAATCTTAGCATAAAATTTCAAAGTTTTAAAAGTAATGATTCGACAACAATTCATGCTGATTGTAGATGACCACTTGTTCATAAATTTGCAACCATCCAAAACTGTCTCTCAATATCAAATACGTACTTTATCTCACCTGATATGAAATTTTCGTTGATACTCTAATTGACCTGCCAATGTTAACATCATTTCTTCCCTTACTATAATTTTCAGCTGCACTCCTTATCGATACTTCCTTTCTTTTATCTAAAACTCCCACCTTCGGAAACCTATCTCTTTACCAAGGAAACGTAACTCAGGTCAGGTCATATCTAACTTTGCTGCGTTGGGTATTTCCAATATTTTAACCTCTAATTGAAGCAAGATTCATCCATCCTTTGATGGTATTCATAGACAGGCATTATCATAAATAGCATTTTTCTTACTAGGTATTATCTTAAATCAAGCTCGCAGAGGTTTTTAAAATGTGTAATTTATATTTATATTTAATCCTTCATGCTCCTACATCAACGTTTTCATAAGTGCCATTTTTGATATGATACTGAAAAAATTAAAATATGTGATCGAAGGCATTTGACCTCGGGACCGACACATTAACTACGTGTTTCTCCACAAATCAAGCAAGGCCGAACCAAATGGAAGTTTTAAAAATTAATGACCCAGCTCATGAGTTCATGATGGCTTCTTTAAAATGGCCATATTTCTCAAGTCACCAGGTTAGCTCCCGATCTCCTACCAACGGACATCGATTACCAGCTGTATAGTAGAAACTAGTCTCTCTAGGAGAACAGAATGTATTCTTGGAATGTTTCGTCCGATGAAATTTGTTCAGCAATTTTGTAATGTTCTTTGTCGGACAGCACTTGTAGCACCGGGAACGAGGCTCAGGAAGAGTGACTAACTTGGGGCACAGGCCATGAAGGAGACCTTAAAGAATTGAATGTTTAAAAATATGTGTCGGATATAGTTACGGTAAATTTCTCGTCTCGTCTTAAGCGACCCTAAGCTGCTTCCACCATAATCAATTTTCAATTTCCTCAAGACAGAAGTAAAGTGCCATTGTTTTTAATTGGTCCCAAACGCTGAATTGAATGTAAAGAGCTAGATAAGTCTCAAAGTAGCGGTGGCCGGGGATAAACGTAAAGTGGCTTTTAGGCAAGGTTAAATTGCATTCACTTGTTAACGTAAGGGCAATAAACAAGCTATTTGACTATTAAGTAATGAGACATTGCAAAGATGCTCTAGACGTGCCCACCTTCTTTTAAGTCTGATCTGGTATTCATTATAAACATGCATGTTTTATCCTTACACGATTTATGTAAGCGCAGATGATCTGGGTAGGAGAGGTGACTACAAAGGAGTCACTAGTTAGAGCTTTCCCAGCCCCTACATTTGCCCTTTACCTACAGTAAACATCTCTCTTAAACCCCTGCCCTATGAATTTGCGGATCAAGGCAAAGGAGAAAGGGGTTACGCGTTCCCGATTTTTATAGAACACATTTTGAACGAAAAACCTCTCGCCACAGAGAAAAAATAGAAAGAATAGACTGTGTACCGTTGTGCACTGAAGCTGCAACGCCGTGACTTTGCCGCGTTTACTTTGAGTTGCAGCCCTGCCCTGTTCGCTTCTTTCTTATAATATGCAATGAAGATCATAGAACTGGTAAATTGCACTAGGACACTGATGCTTTCAATGTTCATACCCCCTTATATCTAATAATCCTTGATACGACACTTCTACCGGTATTTACCTGCCCTACTTGCACTTTTTGACTTGCATCAATTTTGTCAAATATTAGAAAATGTGGTTAGATCTTTTACGCTACCTGATAACATGGAGAGTGGTGATGATAATAATTTCAAACTATGATTATATTTGTGTCCTTGAAGTCGTAAAGCACAATGAAAATAGAATAATAATTTACCTTGACTAGTGCCTCCAGTACATATTAACAGGGTGTTTTTGAGACACAGGATGCTCCGAGGTCACTCAGAGCTAAGAAGAGATTGGCAATTTATTGACCAGGCATAGTACCTAAATCTTATCAACCATGCTCCAATTTATAATTTGAAACTGCTGCTACCTATACTCACAGAAAAAAAGTTTTCCTAGATTCAATTATTATATTCAAAACCAAAGTTAACAAAGAAAAACTCTGCAGATATTCGACTTGGATTAAAGGCGTTCTCATTCACCTTTTCTTCATTCAAGTCACGTAACTTCTAAAGCAAAGACCTGATGCCAGAAACTGATCTACTGACGTTACGTCATGTATCTGTTATATCCAACTAGTTCCCAACTTCCAGATTATGCTCACCGGCCATTAACTTCAGCATATGTTTTATTTCATGAATTAAAATGCCAATTAATAACCTTCCTGTTGAATATCAAAGACAGGGTGAATAGTTGAGTATCGATTAATTAGCCCCTGACACTGAACAAGTGTCAGGTTTCTCACGTTTATTTAATGAAGATTTTATTTAGAATGAGTTCCCGAAATTGCGCTGAGGCATATTTAATATTAACTTCAGAGACAGTTTATTAAATGAAAGGTTTTAGAACAGTGGCCCATGCAATTTATAGTTTCATTTATTCCTTTTTTTATTCCAGAAGTAACTTTGATAATAGATTTGCCTTTATTAAGTGCATATGATACGTTTGCAATATTTTTCACGTACAGAAAGTGTGGAGACGGGGGCAAAAATGATGAAGTTTATTCCAAATCTCTATTAAAGCGTGATGATTAAAACAGACGCATATCTTCGGCACTCTGTTTGATTTCTTATCCTCCTGGAAAGTCCACGGGTATGATATTTGTAGTGTCACTCAATTTTTTATATAAGCTGATACGTAACAGATGACTGAGTTATATCACATTATAGCGTGTATGAATCGTAAGAAATTGCAAAGGGATTTTTGCATTCTTAATATTTTTTGACTCGCGGAACATGCCCTCCCCCCGGAACCAAATAGTTAGAATAATGTCCGAAAAGGAAAAAAAAATTCATAACCAGCAGCAGAGATTCATGATATGTCAGGTAAAACGCAAAACACAAACTGACGCTGAGTTGTCTAACATTCTGCATCCTTTAGAGCTATTTCAACTGAATAAAAAAGGCAAGTGACAAAGCAAGTGAATGTTACCTGAGAAGCGTTTAGGGCTATTTGATTTGTTTTTGTTTTTCTTTTATTCCTCGTCTTGATTTTTATTTCAGTGATCCTCGTTTTATTAAAGTACCCAAAAGTAAAAATTTAAAAAAAAATAAAATAAGGAAACCTCCAAAATATAAAGAAAAAGAAAAAGAAAAATTGAAAAAAGCGAATTGCCAGTGGAATAAAAAAGTCTTTCGAACCTTAAAAGTTATGATGATGCAGCAAGTAATTAAAGAAACAAGAAAACAAAAAAAATCGGATAAAGACTACATAAAAACTAAATTTAAGAAAATCAACAACTATGAAAGTGATTTAAATACACGTAGAGGAATAACTATATTTGTTAAAAGTACGTACAACATTTTGGCATTATTATTCCGCTGAGGTTCGGCATCACTTGTGCTTCAGTGCGTGAAAATTTCAGTTTGCGATAGCAAAGGCCACAAAATTTTACTCCCAAATTTGAACTCTTAAAATAGTCAGAAATTTAAAGTTGCCTTTTATCTTTCAAAATAACTGAATGCCATTAATTCCGACATTTATTATTCATATTTCATCCAAGTATAGAAAACCTTCGCCTGAGCGTCGACATTCCCGAACATTTGGGAGCACATCCTCCCCCTCTCATTCCGGGTCCTGTATGTCGATGCTTACTTGTGACATGTTTTTCTTGTCTCAGGTGTGCCAATTGACGTTTGGTAGCTGGACTTACAACGGACTGGATGTGGACATCATTTATGATGTGCCGCATGCAGATTTAAAGTTTTATCTGAAGAGTGCTGAATTTATATTGGTCAGTGCCATAGCCAAGAGAAAAGTCAACTTTTTCACGTAAGTAACCATGCTATGGGATCATTTTCTTTAAAGTTGATGAGACACCAGGTTACGCTATAGTTAGCTAGCAATTTAATTTTATAGCCAACCTCGAACAATTGCATTAAAAGCGTCCTGCAACCAACCTAGCTTCAGAATGCATACCTTTGGACACCTGCAAGCAACTTCAAGTCACTGAAACAATCACATCACATCATAGCAAATTTCTACTTTAAAACAAACATGGTTGAAGATGACTTCGATGAATGAAGTTGGAAAATAACATTTCGCTTTATGCAATGTAATTATTCCTCTTGATTTAGTCGTTGCAAGGTACAGTCGCTTGAAATCAAAGCTGATATGAACTCATAGTATCCAGCTAGGCTAGAAACAGGAAGCTATCTATTGTGTATGACCCATGATGCTACTTGGTACCATGGTGCAGGTAACTCGCTGCGGCCTAGATTCGTGTTTCATCATCTTGCGTGTCATTAAAGTTTGTTTATTTTCTTTTGCAGAAACCTTAGTCAAATTAATTTTGTACAGGGTTGATAAGCAAGTTGCCTCGACCTCTACCTCCTCGCTGCAGATTTTAATATCTGCTTAAACTGTTGTGTGGACGTAAAATTTTGGGGTTGATGGTTATGCACACATGAGACACAACCATTTCACTTTCGATCTTCCTTTCTATAACATTTGCAGTAGCTATTACATGATATATAAACAACTAACACAGAAGAGTGGATTTATCTCAGAGTCTTGTATGTCTAACCTGAAAAAGGGAATCACGTCGAAAGTTTGTGAAAATAATATTTTGTTGGATTTTCTATTTGTTGCTGGCAAGACTAGTAGTTGTTTTTTAAGTGTTTTTTATTTCTTTGCAAATGGTTCTAGCTCTGTTTTTATAAGGTTTATATATAGAGAGCTCAATAACATGGAGTGCTTACGGCGCTGGCAGGGATCGAACCCAAGATCTCCCACACCCATAACGAAGACTTTACCACTGTACTAGATAGTGCAATAGTAAAGTCGACAATCCGGGAAGTCGATCCCGAATTCTCACTTCCACCAGCAACCTTAATTTTTGTTTTGCTGTTAGCTTCATCAGTGCCATTTCATTTATATAAGTACTCAGGCAGACACACAAACAGTCATTAACTACATTGTATAGAACTCATTAAACATGAAGTGCTTACGGCGCTGACCCGGATCGAGCCCAGGATCTCCCACACAGAAAACGAAGACTTTACCGTTGCACTATATAGTATATTTTTGAGGTCGACTCATACATACACAAATATATGTATGTATGTATATATATATGGCTAATCTTATCAAATGAAAGGAGATTTCTAGGAAATTCATTTGTTTTATAAAAGTATTCAAAGAAAGGTTTCGAGAAAGAAACTGTTTAGGACACTTTAGACACCTTATCCGGAGGTATGATACAAATTCGAAGGAGATCATTTACAAATGAAATGAAAAACTATAAAAAACAAGCAAGGAAAGGAATAAATTTAAGGACAGAAAGAGGACAGCAACAATTTGCATAGGAACAGATAAAACAGTGAGCTGAAGAACGAAATTGAAGTTTTTATTTGATGCAAGGTACTGAAGTGGAAGCCGTACGACTGGATTGTCATTGTTTGCACCACGCCTAAAGAGAAACAATTTATCAGGTTGACAATTTATCAAGTTTGTGACGACAAACTCTTCAACTTTTATACAGGAAACTGTAGGATCATCAATATATTACTAACCCTACTTGCACACAGTCTATTAAAACCCAAAAACGTTCACAAATATCAATTTTCATACTTCAAGTCAAACTTAATTTCTTGCTGTAAACCTGTGTTGAAATTTCTTAATCATATGAATTCTTCCATACGCTCTATTCATTCGTCTATAAGCAGACTCACTGGAGCCCCGTTTTTGCCAATTTCTCTTAATCACAATCAGACAGACCACTGACAAAACTACATCTCTTAAAAACATTTCACGACCATTGAGCTCAGGAAGGTGTACCACAATGATTAACACTTTCTCGTATAGTTTTCTGTTAAAGTTTGACACAGCAAAGGCATTAAACTCTCTTTAATTAACACAAGTAGAAATGAAAAGTTAGTTAAATGAAGAGGTGCGTTTAAAGAGATCCATTGCCATCCCACATATTTCACACAGGCGAGCACAATCCAGGTATGAGTCAGGTCAAAAGTACGCGTGAAAAAAATTGTAAAAGGAGACAGAGCAGATTTGCATATAATGATCATATGATTTTTAAAAGGGAAGTGCTTTAAAGTTTCACAGTCTGAGCTATTCTTTGTGTGTATCAGTGAGATTTAAGTTTTGCATAGCAAAGGATAATGGAGGAAAGAAGCTTTTTTTTATTTTGTCGCTAAGAGAGATGATGGGAAGGTTTATAAATAGCAGTGTGAATATTGAATCGGAATAGTTGTATGGAAAGAGCAAGTTCAAGAACATGTGTTAATTACAGGTTGCGGCTATTGACTAATTAATCTACTATTAAAAATGGCTATGTTAATGACTAAGACAACGTTTCGTCTCTTCGTTTGATGCTCTTCTCCACCACAAAATAACTATTAAACGTGTGAAAATAATAAAAATTCGGCGTTACACAGGCCTTTAAAAGGATTCTGAATTTCTTCTTTGCTTCTTTCGTTTGTTAACCTTTTTAAGGTAGCAAGGACAGACGTCTTCACCGACACAAATAACTTTGTTTATATTCTCAAAGTTTCTTGTTTCTTACGAGCATTTCCAACGGTCGTGTTTGTTGTAAATTTTGAACTGAGATTTGAAAAATGAAATAAATGAATTGTTATTGTTCCTAGCCTTTGTCCTCACTTTACGACAAAATGTGGACTTCCAGTAGATTCGCTGCTTTGAGAAATACGAAAAAGGAATTTAGAATATAAACCGAGTTTTTACGAAGATATATGAGTATTACATAAAACTTAATTGATTTATGAAATCAAGCTCGTGTTTAAAGGAGTACTAAGTTCAGATATTATTGTTTATCCTAACACCGTAAGTTCCCATTAATGGTGTTATAAGAAAGAGAGCGGATAAAGATCGAGGGAGGTATGATGCCGGTGATGGTGAAAACAGTATGAGTATTTACTTTTGTGGTTCGGGTGCAAGCGTTGTTTCAGATATGACTGATACGGTGTTGGCAATGCTGTTAATCCTGACGTAGACCTTGATAGGTATGAAAGAGGTATAGCATCAACAGCGTTAATGAATAAATTGTTGTGGCAGGCTTGCTTACAGAAGTACCATTCACCCTTAACATTTATGCTAACATTTAACTAACTTGACATTTATTGTAGCATCTCGCTTAATCGACACTTATTGTAGCATCTCACTTAACTGACATTTATTTTAGCATCTCACTTAATTGACATTTATTGTAGCATCTCACTTAACTGACATTTATTTTAGCATCGCACTTAATTGACATTTATTGTAGCATCTCACTTAATTGACATTTATTGTAGCACCTACCTTAATTTACATTTGTTATAAATTCTCACTTAATAGACTTTTATTGTAGCATTTCACTTAATTAATTTTAATTGCAGCATCTCACTTAATTGACAGGTCTTACTTTCTGAAATACCTTCTACCTCATATAATTATTCACTGTATTAATTAGATCACAAAAATTAATATTAACCCTTTCTAATTGTAACTAACATCTTTTTTCGCTTCAGCTGCTGCGTTGAACCTTATCCTAACGTTCATTTCATTTTACACCTGAGAAGACAACCAGGATTTTTCCTCTTCAACGTAATCATACCATCTATGGTCATCACATGTTTTGCAATATTAACATTTGCATCGCCACATTTAACTGGTGAAAGAGTCGGATTAGCAATCGAATCCTTCCTTTCCCTTTCCTTTCTGTGTTTGATGGTGGCAGAGAGCATTCCCGTCAACTCTGACGTCACGCCACTTATCACCAAATTCTTGCTAACATGCATGGTCATGATATCCTTGGCAGTGCTCTTCAATCTGGTATCACTTAATTTCGTATCCTCTAAGGAAATTCCACCTTGGGTTCGAGTGTTATTTTTTCACATATTAGGGCCACTTGTTGGTGTTTGCGAAGGAAGAAATAAAGGCGTGGAAAAGCGTCGACAAAGATCAGTACTTATTCATTCCAACTTGCCCAACATCAGCGCTCAGGCTGAGGGAAAGCTACCAAACCTAGGAGATGGACCCGATGTTGAGCTACTGAAGACCATAGGACAACAAAAGCCAAAGCAACAAGCTATCCACACTTACAGTGGTCCTGGAGCATTTATTCAGAGCCTACGTCAGAGTAATCTATCTCTTCAGAATCTAGACAACGTTGTCGCAAACCTAGAAGAACTAGTGAAAAAATCCCATATGGAAGTTATAGGAATTGCAAATAAAGACTTCTGGCGATGTGTTGCTCAAACATTGGACAGAATATTTCTCCTTTCATTCTTTCTGACATTTATGTTTGTTTCAGCAGTGATGTTACTGAAAGGATTTGGACATCATATCAAATCAGCACAGTAAAATCACATATTTCTGTGGATGTTCCTATTGTTGTCAACGCATATTCGGGTCAAAACGAGCGGGTGTTCAAAGGTGTTCGGAAAGAAGAGACTTTATGTACAAGAAAAGTTCAGCTCTACGTCTTTCTAAATATGGTTCAACACTTACCCTCCAGGTACTACTTATGGTACACTCATGGCGAAAGTGAGCTGTATCGATGATCTGAGTTTTCCATTTCTTTCAATGTCTCCAGGAATGCTTGCCATTACACTAATTGAAGGTGAATACTTCAATTTATTTCTACTTGACAGATGCGCCCAATGGACCCTCCATAACATACTACGGTTTTAAATTTAAACTCTAAAATCTGTGCCGATCTACATTTGAATCAGACAAGTACACGGTTAACTTACTAACGAGAAAATGCATTAACTACGTGATAGTTCAATTAAGTCCAGAGAACTTGATTTGTGCAAGTCCTTAACATCTTTTCATACACGATATATTTAGATTCTTACCTGTAATGAACACTTGCTTCTCCAGTACTGTAACAGTAACAAATTCGTCAAAAGGAACGTTTTTATCGCAATTCAGGAAAATGCCTGTTTATGTTCTCACATGATGATTATGATAAGATAGTGTGGCTTATTGTGGCCACTGCAGGCCAGTGGCCTTCTACCTTCTACTTGCTCTCTGATTGAGAGGGGTTTCTCACCTACATGGTTTTATCCTCAGCTACGAAATAGTGCCAGCAACTTCTCTCATCAACAAGCAAGTATGTAGTGATTTACTGGTCTATCTTGTTATAAAGCTATCCTCAGCATCATTCCATCTTATTATTCTCTTCAAAAAGTGAAGTTTTGTATCTATTATACTTGTAAATACATGTAGTATCGTCATGTCCTTGTTACCCAATGCAATTAACTGTCACCTGTTCTAGTCTGTGTTTATACACAGTCTTCAGAGTATACCAAGGTTTGCTTATACCTTCCTTATTCTACACCTGGTACCTTGTTATGGAATGCTTTATTATCCATTCCTTATTATTCATTATGTATAACCTATTTATTATCAGACCGGACTTGTCCAATTTAGAAACAAGACGATTCCTACTTCCATCTCAATGTCTTACTCTCTCGACCTTTCTTGAGCTATCACTCCAGTTACATAGATATTGTTAACAGAGCTGACCAAGTAAGACTCACTTTATAATTCACTTCAACTTTGGCCAACTTTTACAAGATCCTAAGGTAGTACTTTATTCCTTAGGCTTCCAACGCATTGGTGTTTTTGTCCTGAATTCTTGTATTAGGATCAAAGCAATATAATTCTTATGACTAAGCAGTCAATGCAGTATCAGCCAGCAATACAAGATCTCTGCATCTATTCAACAATTTAACTGTAAGCACGTAATATAATCACGTCGTTGGCAAAGCCATCTTCTTCTATTTTGTGACTATATCGTATCCACTATCCTTAAATAACATGTTTATAAGTGGTGGGACACGTTTTCCAGGTACGGTTGCAGTTTCCTACTTTATCATTAAGGATTCGTTTAGCTCTCACACAGCATTTAAGTACCGTTTCTGGTTATTCCATGAGCTAATTACTTCACGGTTTCAGGAGTAAATGCTACACAATGCCTAACTCCAATGCTACCGATTGCTTTGCTCTTTATGCCATCGTCGAAATCGTTTGACGTTTTTATCGGGTTTATAAAATGCCGCGGAGCTTCACTATATTTCCTTTTCATAAGTACAGTACGGCAACGAAACATAGATAGGTAGAGCATGTCACGGCTCTTTTACTCTATTGGTCAAGTTCAGCCCACATATCTTATTATACGTACATTTTAATTGTTCTTTTCTTACATTCTCAGAAATTATTACCTAAAAACTGGTTGAAATTTGGCTAGCTGTTTATTAGTTAAGATTCTTCACAATCTAAAACAGGCAACGTTGTAACAAACTAAGAAAGAAAAATTCACGTGTATTTCCTAAGAAACAGCAACCCTATTCACCTTACAGGCTGGTGAACAGTATCTTACAAGGAGATCTTTAAAATTAACAACTTCTTAGGATTCAAGTTTACTTTTACTTTCTACGGACACTTCAAGACTAAGGGGCTTAACTGGCTTTGAATTTTTTGTTCGTAAGGTAATATTTAGAAGATTGGCACTAAGCAAATTTTAAGAGATAGATTGGTGTTACTAGCTCTCCTCATCGGATATCCTTAAATATTTTGTCCGTATCTATTCACTAAATGTTTTCCATAGAAATT
>JAAAKL020007809.1:0-16519 GCA_010016065.2 Carybdea cf. marsupialis auct. non (Linnaeus, 1758)
CCACTTCTCTTTTCGATCCCCCCCCCAATTGAATTTTTTTATGAAAAATCCATCCATCCCCCCCCCCCCCCCCCCCCAAACAAGGCATGCTCTGGGAAAATGTGGAGTTTGAGGAAATAGTTCCCTGTAGCTTTTCCAATTGTGGGATAGATGGTGCCTTTGAGGGAGCCTGATTGATGTTTTAATAACATGTTCATGGTTCCCATTTACTCCCTCTACGGAATCTGACGTTGCTATCTTAAAATTGTGCTCAAAAGCGGTGGAAAATTGTTCTTAAAAATGGTGACCACCCTGCAAAGGAAGTGAATTGAAGATGCATAGAGGTTTTCAGTCTTGTTATAAGAAAAGGCCGGATCGGAAAGATAAATACTGCAGAAAATACCAAAAAAAAGAGAAAAGAAGAAAAGTAAGAGTTGATGTAAATGAAGAATTTAGGAAAAGGTACTCACATCACACGTTCATTCCAAAATTAGCCAGATTCACGAGGCTTTTAATAAAACAGCAAATTTTCTTGTTTCAAGTTTTTGTAGAGACAACCCTTGATTAACTGTTTTTTTAAATATTTGAAACTTTGGCGATTGCCTTATCCATTTCAGGAACTGGTCTAATACTGTCAACGGAACAGGGGATCACAAATTTAATAGGTATGTCTCTCTCCTGGATTTGTAGTTTAATTATTTTAATCCTTTTTGTACCCGTACTCTTTAACTTGCACCCATCCATCCATCCACCCATCTGTCCATCCACCCATCTGTCCATCCACCCATCTGTCCATCCACCCATCTGTCCATCCACCCATCTCTCCGTCCACCCATCTGTCCATCCACCCATCTGTCCATCCACCCATCTCTCCATCCACCCATCTCTCCATCCACCCATCTCTTCCGTTCTAATGGAATACTGCACTGGAGGTCCGGTCTACGCAATTTTGGAAATCCGTCTCTCGCGCCATGTAACTTAATGATGGAAGGACTGCCACCTGGCCCATCATGTCGTCCACATTTCATTGGAAATTGCGAAGTGTTTTTAAGAAGAGAGGATTTGAAATGAAATGAAAAAGTTTGAATAGATGCTAGAGAAATAGAAAAGTCGCAACTATAGAAATAGATCGCGTTTTCAGTGGGGCTCGTCCAACTCGGTCTTTAGAGCATACGCCGCAAATAGTCGGCCCGCGGTTTCAAATCTCGTTGGTGACCTACTTTTCTATTTCTGTAGTATCTATTTAATGGAAACTGAATCCAATAAAATATAAACAATATTGGCTATGAAGAATTATAAATGCCTGTGGCATGACAGTGGACTGCAATTTTAGAACTATCCTTTTATGAGAAATCACCTTTTCTTTCCTCTTATTTGTTTTTTTATTTATTTTACCATTTTTCTGTTTAAAGGGCCCAGCGTTTGTCAAGTTACCGTTTCAAGTTTTCTAATGAAGCAGATTGATGTTCTTGAAAACCACGGAGTTGTTTTAATGCGCACTGTTAAAGGTGAGTTATCTTTGCACCCCTGTTTGTGTGTTTACCAACAGAGAAGTATAAATTTAGTATAAGTATTTGGGTTACGTTGCTCGTAGCCGTGGGAATGTTTTCAAACCATTTTAGTAGTAACCTGAAGGGTAGTTGAAGGTTTAAGGCCAAGTGGTAAAGGCGGAGGGCTCCGTGTGAGAAAGTTATTCCGTTACGGATAGTTCTCATCAGTACCGTGGTCGCATCTTTGCCTTGGTGGGACTAAATAGATTCAATAGTCCAACAAAAAGAGAGTTGACCTGTATCCCGTCCAAGAGAGGTGAAACCCAGCAAAGCTATAAAGCAAATTTAAAGTATTTTTGAGCAGTATTTCTTTAGATGCGCGATACCCGGAGAATATCGGCGCAGTATTTTAGGATCAGAAAACAATCCATTTAAGGTAGTCTTCTTAGCGGTGCCAGGTAAGCCGTAGGACAGAGTTACGTTGTGCCGGATCACCGAATGACCATGATCTGAAACCCACTTCTGGATAGGTTTGCTACCTATATACTGTTCCGCATGCACTGATGTTTGAAAGGGGAGTAAGATATAGAGCTGGCAGATTGTAAGGGCGTGTTTCCGATTTATGTAAGGGAAATATTTTTGCGATTTTCTGTGAAACGACGTTTAGACTGAAGCTGCGATGTCTGTAGTCCTCAGAACTAGTCAGTAGCGGAAGGCCCTCTCTTATCGAGTAAGTTGTTGAGTAGAAAACTAGTTTAAGTAGTTTTTTTATTGCCTCTCAACGTAATAGTTAATTAACAACAACATCGGAGTTTAGTCTGAAGACACTTCGTATATATGGAGAGAGAGAGTGTGTGTGTGTTAAGGACGCTTCTCAGATAGCATTACCACAATCAAGTTTCAGATGTAACCTGTTGTGTTCTCAGGCTTCCATTTTGTTTCAGCTTCTATCTTATTTTCGTTGCATAACTTTGTTTCCATGTTTGCAAGAAATTGATTCAATTTAGGGCAGTCCGCAAATTGTTATGCGACGGCGTTGAGTACAGCCTCTTTCTGAAGTTAATGGGTGGGTTCAGGGAACTTTCACTGCAGTTGAGGGATTTCGCCATTGGTTTTCTTAATGATATCTACCCTCCCCCCACTCCCATATTGCAATTGATGCAGATGTACCTCCACATTTAGATGAGAGATGCCCTCACTTCTTTAACAGTTTTCACCGTCATCAAAAAGTTGCAGGATGGTCCGCAGGGGCAGGCATTTTCTACCTCCATCTATATTATTTTGTTATACCTGTTTTCTAACATTTTCGTTATTTTTAAAAATTTTCCGGGTTTGAACACTTTTTGATTTTCCCCCCACGTTATAGAAGGGCAGTTATACATTGTACCGATTGCTGAGGTCGAAAGCAAACGAGAGCCGAGGACTAAACGAGATTGGAAAAAATACAAACTTCGTAAAGCTAAAGGTGCTACTTTCCTTCAGTTGTTTGTTTACATTCTTCTTTCCATTTATGGAGAGGTGACACTTTCAGACTGTGTAATGCCATAGCTTGAAGCAATCCTGTCCGCACAGACACTTCATCTGTCTACTTTAATTTAAACGACTGGGCTCGCCCCGTAGAAATTTTGGGAGTACATTAATTGTAGTACTTTAGACCATTTTCAGAAGTATTTTGACAATTTTTAGTTGCAGATTATGACACTAGTTTTAATGTAAAGTAAGTTATTCGGAACAGATGACTCAGTTGGGTTTTGCAATTGGTTTTATTGTTTAACACCAAGGAACGTTTTAAGCAGATCCTATTCAAATATTTGTTTATTTGCCCACTAGTTGCGGGATTTTAGTATCAGAAAGGAACGAAGTGGAAGCAATACTGTTGATTAGTATCTAACTTTAGAAATGGGTTATACAGCGTACTTCTGACAGTGTTGCCAGATTGGGCGACTTTCACCTCTCAGTGGCGACCCAAAATTACCTATTTTTGGCGACTGTCTACTTTTTGGGCTACTTTTCTGGCGAAATTGACATTGATATTTAGTATATCGTTGTATAGTAGCCAATTATAGTATGTGAAATTCTCATAACACCACATTATTCTGTACCATCAACAAACTTTCGAAGGTTTTCAGATACGAAAGGTTATCAGGCATTGTGTAATAGAGACCATAGATGGGGCAGTATGTTACACATTTTTGAGATGTGACACGCTTACAAAGTTTTGTGGGGCTCTTTAGTTCCTATATTTCTGATGATTCCTAATGATAGTTTGCTGTCACTTCAGTTTATTTTTAGTGCTCCATAGCAATGCCTTTAGGTCAGAGTCTGCTTGTTTGTCTGCTACTCGTATTCCGTTTTCGCAATGTGTTGGAAGTACAATAATTTGATACACTTTTTATGCTGTCATGTATGGCTGCTGATGCACGATGCATGATTTCTAGTCAAGTCAGTTCCCAAGTCTTCAATGCAAGTCATGTTCACGTGTCGCATATATTTTACTCTTTTATGCAGTGTATGATAACAGTGGTTCTTCGTGTTACAGGCATTTCTTCTTATTGACAATTCTAGGATCCCATATATATGCCATATCCCGACCTGGAGACGCTGAAACTGCTCTGGCTGTCGCTATCAATAAGAAGATTTTAGTTTATATATGGAATGTCAATCCCACGTGGGCACAGAGCTATCATGAAGAGGGAGATTCCCCGGCATGTTTTGATTTGGTCATGGTAAGATAACAAGATAGTATTCAGTAATAATGGAACACACTTTAAGCTTCCCTAATAATACGCTATGGTAGTTTTTAGATGAAATAAATTGATTGTTTACCGCAAATGCATGGAATAAAAAAATGGTTGGTTTTCAAGTGGGAAAGATACTCTCTTCGTTTATATGCAACACAAAATTTGGGCTGAGGCTTAAAGCTGCCAAGTTTCTTTCTCCCTTTTACAGGCTCATTTATTGTTTAGTATTTGGTTGGTTACTTTCTGTGAAAGAAAATTAGATTTGCGTGTTTGTCTGCCTTGGTAGCTAGTACTTCCAACAAACTCTCTTTCTTGTTTTTACATGCCCCTAAGGTTTTTGCTGTTTTCTCTCTCGTTTTGCATTTTGTTTTCCGTTTTTCTTGCCCTGCCCTTTTCACAGCTTTATGGGAAGTGTAAGTAAATGCCTTATCACATTATGATAGGACTAATCTACAGGATCTTGCGTAAAGTTTGTCCCGAAAGCATTTTTGTTATCGTATGTAGTAAAAGACAAGACTGCTACGAAAGGACTTTTAATCAGAGAAGCCAGGAAAACAACAATGTCGTCGAGTTTGGAGTGTTTGAGATAATCAGTTTTGAAGAGATTCTACAGTGTGGGAATGTGATTATGCCTAGTGGTGGCATTTTCTGATTCCTTGGAAAATCATGTTAATAATCTCATCCAGGCCAAAATGAGAGAAAGTTATTATTGGCAGTGAGACATCGCAGAACTGCAATAGTCTTTTCTGATATGGGTTCTCTTACCAGGACAATCGGCAGTAGCACTGCCAAAATCAGTTAATGAATCGGCAAAAGTGCTACCCAGAAAACAGAAAGTGATTCCCATCAGGAAAAGTCTCGGGATAAGATCCCAGAAGGCGAGACTGATCTGTGAAATGATTTCCCCGTCATAGGAATTACAATTAATACTAGCCATTACACGAATGTCATTGAAGGATTTAAAAGGACGACAAGTGTTCATATTTTATTGCGAATAAAAATATATTGTTTGATGAATCTAAAAATTGCAATGGTCAGGTTCCTAATTCTCCGCCTCATTCTTTCATGTGGCTGAGTTTGTCCAGATGCTATGAACTCTCTTTGCTTTAGATGTTCTTTTTAACAGCCCCTTATTTACATGAGCATCGCGTTTACTCATCGGTCAGTATTTCGTCAGAATAGATTGACATTCTATCATCTACCAATGACTGGTTCTTGCTTTCTTGTGAATTGATTAGAGCACAGCTAGTCGAAAAAATTACCTCCAGGAGGAAAGCAGTCAACCGGAAAGATTTTGCTCACAGGAATGACGTGTACTGTAATCCAATTATCCATATAAAGCACACTTAATTCCATGCTAATACTACATGGCAGGCAGAGGAGTAGTAATGGCGCAGTTGAACAGTTCTGTAAATGAAAACCACACTGAGTGCTCATCTGGAACTAGGATAATACTGGTTCGACCCCACTTTAGTCTCGTTGGGGTACGGCCGGGAAATTTGCTATTGTCTTGCCCGGCTTAGTTTTCTGGCAACCTTGTCAAGCAGATTAGCAGACGATGTTTTGTGGTATTTCTGAAGGCCAAAACACATAATTCTCAGATTATCCCCATTGCGTGGGCACTATGATATAACACCACTTAAAACCCAATTTGTGTCGATTTCGCTGCTGCACTCGGGGAAGTGAATAATATGTATCAATCTTGTGAACCAACCTGCATCCTCCAGAAACGCACCAACAACAGAACTGATGATTTTAGATTGATGTGAAGAAAAGGGATCTGCTACTTGTAGACGTGCGTAAATTGGCGCCGTGTTGCATGATTTGGTGTGATATGGTAATGACTATCTTACACAGGAAATGTTGATTGAGTCTTCGGGGTAGAGTCGGCCAAAGTCGACTTCATGGTACAGCATGAGGCTAGCCTAAGGTGTTAAGTGGATTTCGCTAATGTAAGACAACGGGTTTCCAGTCTATGTTATCCATTCCTCTATGGTTTGTTTTTTTCATAGGAAATCACTTTACCAGATACTCCCCTTTTAATGACACTAGTATATGATGCCAAGAAGGATTTATACATTTGTTGTGGCCACAAGAAAAGGTTTGATCTGATCGATATCCAAACTCAAAGTGTTCGAGTTTTACGAGACATCGAGCGGAGCAAGGTATGGTCTCCTTAGTTTCATTAGCCGATTCTAGCTGTTGTAAATACTCTTTCAGTCTAGTAGCACTTCTGTAACACATGCTATGTTATTTGTAGCGATTTCTCAGGCGTATCCAATGCCAAGACATTCATACTATGTTTAAGTAATATACAATACTTTCTGCGTAAACGAGTAAGAACTTTGTTGGTATAATCCTTAAATCTATTAAAGGACTGTCGTTTACAGACCGTGGAAATTAATCTGATATTTGCAGTTTTTCGGGCTACTTACTTCTTTGTACTGAGTTAAGAAATAGAATATTTTGCAGGAAAAAATCGAGGCTCAAATTTGTACCAGGGCCTTTGCTTTATGTTACATGAGAGTAGCGATAACTCAAAACTGTATTTTGTGTATTATTTAGAGCAGTTCAGCCAAATTTTATAATAACTTATTTTAAGCCAGACAGTTCAGCCTCTTTGGAACCTAACTATATAAAAGGATGATTAGCGCATTTTGATCGCAAAGGGTCACTGAAATCAGACCATAATAAGGTCGTTACAGTTGCCTCCTGGCTCAGCCAGTTGTACCAGAACCTATTTCACTAACAAACAAGAACAGTACACACTTTACGATGAAAGATTGTTTTTCGTAGTAGATCGTCCCTTGCTTAAAAATAGTGGCTGCATGTAATTCTAGTTGTGTTTATGATTGACTTGACTACGTGATCTTTATTTAGACCATTATAGGTAAGAGTTTACCGTATTTTGTTGGAACAGGAATTCAGAATCTGTCGTGAATGTGCATACCTTACAGGTATACTCTTTAATTACTTATTTTCTGGTTATCAACTTCTTCATTTCAGAAAGTAACATTAGTATCAGCACTGGATGTGTATGAAGATGATAACCCGGAGCTTCTTCTGACTTATAATCGTACGTATACACTAAAGATCTTGCACTTTGTTACATACCTTGTTGCAATACGATGACCACAATTTAACGTAACCAAAGTTCCCATTTGTTCCTTCCTTTTTTCTTTTCTTTCTTTCTTTCTTTCTTTCTTTCTTTCTTTCTTTCTTTCTTTCTTTCTTTCTTTCTTTCTTTCCTTTTCTTTCTTTCTTTCTTTCTTTTTCTTTCTTTCTCTCTTTCTTTCTTTCTTTCTTGTTTTCTTTTTCTTTCTTTTTTCTTTCTTTTCCTTTCTTTTTTCTTTCTTCTTCCTTTTTCCCTTTCTTTTTCCTTTTTTCTTTCTTTTTCCTTTCTTTCTTTCTTTTTCTTTTCTTTCTTTTTCTTTTTTTTTTTTTTTTTTTTTTTTTTTTTTTTTTTTTTTTTTTTTTTTTTTTTTTTTCTTTCTTTCTTTCTTTCTTTCTCTCTTTCTTTCTTTCTTTCTTTCTTTCTTTCTCTCTTTCTTTCTTTCTTTTTCTTTCTTTCTTTCTTTCTTTCTTTCTTTTATTCTTTCTTTCTTTCTTGTTGGATTCTTTCTTGTTTCTGTTTCTCTTGTCTATATCCTGTTCCTTTATCACTTTCTTCCTTCAGTTCTTCCCTTTTCTTCCGTCATCTGTCTTTATTTGTATCCCTATTCCCGCCTGTTTTAGTTTTTTCTTTGTTTTGTTGTTTATTTTCCTGTTCATTTCTTTGTTTAAATTGGTCTTTTTCGTCGTTTACTACGAAACTTCTCTTCCATTGGTATTCCTCCATTTTCCCCTCCTTCATAGCCACTACTTTTTATTGAGAAATCAGAGTATTATTTTATCCACTTATTGAATTATTGGTCATTTGTGATGGACATATGTCCGTAACTGGGTGATTGGAAATCGAAGCAGCGAGCCTTGACTGTGATTTTAGATAAAGCGAACGTTTTGTTTGTAAGGTTGGAAAAAACTTTAGTCTGATGTCTCTAAATTCTTGTTGCAAACTGTATACTTTTGAATGCAAAGGGTGACAGATCTTGTTTCTGAGATGTCAGTTTTCAGCAATGGTGGAGGACTGCACAAAATCTTCATTCTTCGTTTTCCACTATAACGTATCCCATTTGAGTTTTTTGTTGATAGATCCGTAAGGCAATAATGCCACATTGCATGACTAATCACCGTCATCTGCGATTTCCTATCGTTTTCAATGACGTACACCCATTTTGTGCCTGTTAGTCCTTTGGCATACATTTCATTCACTGTGCTTGAGTTTGCAATGGTAGCGAAACCTAACACTTATACATTCACAGAATTTGTGATTCGGGGGTAAGTCAGTACCATACACTAGTGTTCATAGAAGTGAGCACATTTTGGTCCAAATCTTAGTGTCTAAAATGGTTGAGAAGCCGAATCATTGTTTCACAGAAGTCAAGGGACACTTTTCACGCAGATTTTTGAGTCAGACAGACTATAAACGTTGCTATTTTCCAGATATGGTTATAAGATTTTTATTTGAAAGTTTTGTTTTATTCTTGACAAACACTGCTTGGCATTGTGTCCTTTTCTTTCTGCAAAAACTCACAATTGTTGACTTTATCTTATTGCTATTAGTCAAACAAAATAGTAAACAAATACGCACTGGGCATCTGCCCTTTGCATTGTATCATCGAAAAGGTGGAAGCGTGAACAGTGGCATTGCGATACTTTCGACACTCTTTCAGCTGCTTTGGTCGAGCAACTGCTTTGCTTTGGTTGATCAACTGCTTTGCTTTGGCCGAACAACTGCTTTGCTTTGGTCGAACAACTGCTTTGCTTTGGTTGATCAACTGCTTTGCTTTGGTTCATCATCTGCCTTGCTTTGGTTGATCAACTGCTTTGCTTTGGTTGATCAACTGCTTTGCTTTGGCCGAACAACTGCTTTGCTTTGGTCGAGCGACTGCTTTGGTCGAGCAACTGCTTTGCTTTGGTTGATCAACTGCTTTGCTTTGGTTCATCATCTGCCTTGCATTGGTCGATCAACTGCTTTGCTTTGGTTGATCAACTGCTTTGCTTTGGTCGAGCAACTGCTTTGCTTTGGTTGATCAACTGCTTTGCTTTGGTCGAGCAACTGCTTTGCTTTGGTTCATCATCTGCTTTGCTTTGGCCGAACAACTGCTTTGCTTTGGTCGATCAACTGCTTTGGTGGGCTACTAAAGCCCCTAATTTAACCATAGGAAAAGTTTCAGGTTGAGGGAAAACCTTTTTTCTCTCTTAAAGAAATGTTATTCCTCTTTACTTGGTACCTACATTTCGGTATTCGCCGTCTTTTATCTTGCCATGTATCGTTAAAAGGAACATTTCAATGTGTCAACATCCTCCTTTTTAAATTTTGCATCCTCCAGATTTTTCCGTTTTTCAAAGACTGCATACTGGCCAAGGTCCAGTTGTATCGTTTTCATGGAATTCAACCCCACATTCAGTTGGTAAGTGGATTTTGTGAGTTTGTACCTTGAAATGCTACGTCCAACTAACGAGAGTTGCTTGGGCAGTTTTTTGTAGGAGCAGGTAATAAGCCTCGCCCAGGGTTAGAATTTTGTAAACAATTTAGCTGCTTGCTCGTCGAAAAGTCTAACAGTTCAAATCCTCTGTTGTCTATAATGCTTTTCGACATTCAGTGGCCACTGAGCAGACGATTTAATTTTAAAAATATTTTAATGCATGATTTTATTTAGAAAATGGAAATTATAAATTATGGAGAGGTTTTTTCCCTCCGATCAATAGCCTAATCTCCTTTTACGAAAGTAATTTCATGTTTCAAACATTCCTCCAAACAGAGTGTTGTAATCGAGAAAGGGTACAGTAAATTATCAATACCATAATTTAAACCGGCACATTAATTTTTGGGTTAAAGCCTTAATTGAAATTCTCCTCATTTTACTCCCCTCTCCCCCCACCTTTGCGGTATGATCGTGTTAATTCCAAGGGCCATTTTGTTATGTCTATTGTAAGGAATCTGTGAAGAGTATTCTATTTTCTACCTCACTTAAAGTTAAACACGAAAGAGTGCATTATGCATATTCTTTCACTATATTCGAGTGAACCAAAATCGGTGCCGGATCCAGAATAATAAGAAGAGGTCGGCTTAGGCAAGAGTGAAATCGTCAAAGATGCGATGCCCCACTTTCTTTGTACAACAGTACAGAGCTACGCAAGCAAATTATTTTATATGAGCTATCTTGTGTAGAAGAAAACGTTTTTATGAAAATTTATTGTTCTGCCAAATTTTGGAGGGTGTACATGGCTTACGCCACATCCCCCCTGGATCCGTCCGTATATACTTTATCGACTGGCCGATAAAACGTCTTGCTTACTGATCATGGAAGCAAAAAACAAAAGTAGAAACACTTCAGAATAAGTATCAAAACACTGAATGACGAACATCGAAGGAAAGGTGATGAGTGTGAGAACAGGTTGCTTTGTTACACATGAAACTTTGTTAAATGCTTGTGCAGTAATTTCATGTTCATGTACAAACTTCACTTATCTAAAAGTAGGACTTTTGTCAACAGCAATCAGACCCAAAAATGGTTGTAAATCACAGTTCCTGTTTTATCCGTCTAAATCATTTTGCCTGCTGACTGCTCATTGTTCCGCCCAGAGTTGCCGATGACGTGATTATGACTCATGAATCGACGCCGAATGAAGGAATTTCTTTACCATGTCCATAGAGCTAAACTCCCAAGAAAATGGAGTGAAAATATTTCCATTCCTATCTCTTTCAGAAACAGAAACAATCTCTTAAAACCAACGTTTCTTATGGCGCTAGAGTTTGTCAATTCATGTCTACTTAATGTATTTTTTTGTTCAATTTAACTGATACGGCAAAACAAACGTTTCGCAAGTTAGAATGAGATAATCTTTCTTGAAGTTCAAAGACTAATGTCTTTGGCCATTAAATTTGATATACGGATATTGTTTTTGCGTTAAAATATGTTACTTCATTGTTCGGACACTTAAATTTCGACAAATTTTGAATACTGACAGAATACTGAATCCTCGATAGCGAAACACGTTTTGAGATACACAAAATATAAGACATGAATTTCTTTGGACTGCAATTTTCTAACAAACCAATAGCTGAAAAATACATACAAACGTTCGTCGTATTTATTGTTGACTCAACACTAAGAGGTCATTTGCTTTTCCCGGATGGAACTAGAAATTCTTGTTTTATTCTTGACATATGCTCTGAAAACGATGGCTTAAAATGTTCCTTATGTTACCTGTATTATCAGATCGTTGGCAGCATCTTCTCTATTATTAAGAGAGAACACATATCTCCGAACGGCCAACTATCAACGTACTATGTTGATTTTCCTTACCAATCGATCTCTTGGTTTTCAGGAAAGTCAATGCATCCTTACCCCTCCACTACTGGTTGAGTCATGTGTGTTAGTTTAGACGTGTTAGTTTTTGGCAGCCTCTGTTACAAAAACGATTAATTTCCCCAAGGAATTTATTGGATTTTAACTCTGCCCTGCGATGTAGGTGACCACCAAATCCATCTGTGGCATTTTGGTGGTGGTTATCTTATATTGTTTTTCTTTTTGGGGCCACGAAATCCACAGCTTGCATCCTAAGGAGCACATTTCGGTGGTTTTCAACCCCTTTCCTGTCCAATGCTAATAAGGATGTTAAGATAATGAAATTGAACTAAAGTTAAAGAAAAGAAGAAGGACAAACAATGTCTCCGTATATTGTTATGACATATACCAACTTATAGTATTTTTTAATAGATTTTTATTGATCTAACTATCATCATAAGGAGGAAACCACAAGATGATACCAGGTATAAATTGCGTAATGTAGTGGCAAATTTATTGGTAATCCCCATTTTTTTAGAGGACATCAGGGAAAATTAGAAAATGCTTAAAATTTCACAGTCAGTTGTGTTTGCAAATTAAGATAATTGTATGATCTTTTTCATCATGTAAAATCTTCATTGCCTTTTTATTGTTCTTAGTTTGTGCCTTTCCTTATGTCCTCGGCTTCACACGGAACTGTATCGAGATTCGACTAGTTGTCAATGGCAACCTTGTGCATACGTTGGTGTATCCAAAAGTACAATTCATCTCGGCAAAGGTAAGGAATTCTTAATAGGCTTCAGTGTCTAGGTAAATTATTTGTGATACAGTAGGTTACAGCAGTGTTTCCCAAACTTGGAAAACCCCGGAGGACATGAGGGGAATACCAAGGCCTTGCTGGTTTAGCGCTGACGATCTTCCCGCATCTTGGGTTGTAAGACCACACGCAGTAAAATTGCTATTATTGAACATACAAACACGAATACGGTAATTGTAGAAGTTGATTCACGGGTTAGTCTGGCCTCACTATACGTGTATCTCCTCAAGATGATTTTTAGGACGGTCATCTGAAAAATCTGCAACAACACATGCGCAGAGATTATCCAAACCCAATTCCCTTTTTCGTCGTGTGCACGACCAGCATTTCTGACCAGCAGACTGATGTCATTTTAATAATATGGTCAAAATGGAGATGGATGCCATCGGTTAAATCATACATAGTCTCAGATAACAACAACCGAGGCTGAGAAAAGAACAACCGCACCCCTCGCAATTTTCGACGGCAAAAGGCAATTACCGTCGAAAATGCTGTCAAGGGGCAGCTCTTTGACGGCAAAATTTTGCTGCCGAAGTTATGAAACGACGTTAAAGTGTTTCAATGGTTGAAAAGGTGTTTTTGCCGCCGAAAAAGTCGCCGTATATCGTGCACCAACAACCTGTATTTACCTTTTTCGTTTCTTTATCTATACAGTTGACATACCCAAAACCTTTGTTAATTCCTTTTCTGTCACCTTCCTTACACTGTAAACATACCACGAATTAGTTTCCCTCGAAGAAGAAATTAGTTCAATGAGGACTCCATGCCGTTTGCTTGCTTATCGTTTTCCGCTTAAGATTCTGCCACTTCTTGCAGTCGTCATAAAAATAGTGGCGAACTCTCACGACGATTGTCCTCAAAAGAGTCTAGCGAATCATCAAAAAATATCATTTTTGAGATCCGCCTGAAGGCACGATGTGCCGAAAGCATCAAGTTCCGTATTATCGTTTTGTTTCGATCAAACACGATCGCGGACTATCAATAAGTGGCACATTCCCTTCATGTGCATACTCGCGGATTTTCAACGCAATTTGAACAATCATGTTTTCTTCGTTACAGCTTAGTTGAGAAACTATAGTACAGTAATAACGTACGGAGAAAGTGTATTATGATCTGTCACATTTCTTTCATGATTCAGTCTATTTGATATTCACTTTCAATGTTAAGTACTTTCAGTTTTGCCCTGTCGATGTTATGTGTGTTTCATTCTTATGTTCTAGTCTGACATTTATTTCCTGGCGCAAGATACATCAAGCCCCTCCGGATTTGAATCTGAGAAGGAAAACAACAATCGTCAGATTTTCTTCAGGAAGACTGGAGACGAAGGCAAACGGAGGTCGCCATGTTGCATTTATTGCATATCTTTGAACAATCTAGCTGGAGGCAATGAGGCCATCGCCGGCAAACGAGAGCAGTTTAAATATACCGATACTGGTGTTAAAACTATTACAAATTCCTCCCGTATTGCTTACAACGAACAAGAACCCTCGCCGAAGTTTTCCAGAGCACAAACTGAAGCTAATCGAAAACCGAGACCACGTCGCCCACGTTACTCGGAAGTCTTAGCCATGTCGGCACCCGTTTTGAAACCAGTTGTTGTGAGATCTATTGACTTTGGAGAAGATGTAGACGATACCGATAGTGATGCAAGCGTGCTATCGATTCCATATCTGACCGATAGGTATTCGGGACTCGTGGCAAGCGAGACGGACTTAAGAGCACCGAATTTTTCGGACGAGGACGTGAGCGATGGAGCACAACGATCTACTTTGGTGTGACATAAAGAATGCACAAGTAGAAACCAGATGGTAAAGACGCGAGGACGTCCACTCTGTACATAAAATCGGTTTACATTTATTCCGTACTAAGTAACTTTGCTGGCACAATCTCTCTGTACTAATGGAAGAATGTCTACTTTTCCTTTCTTGTGACGTCGTCGTAATTCGATCTTGTTGTTGGCCGTTTGAATTTCCGTTGTTTTTGTATTAATTAACAGTAATCATATTTCAGTGATGAGTGAAATGCCCATCGTACCAAGTACGAGAATTCTTCGGTAATTGTATATAAAATAGTTACGAAACTGTGGAAAGGAAAGTGCTGCGAAGAAAACGCAACAAATCTTACACTGGCTTTTCCCGTTATTTGGGGCGACTTAAGAGATGAAATCCAGCGAAAAAACTATCAGGATTCAGTTTAGCAGTAGCATTGAATAGCAGAGCTATGAACAACTGAATTCCTAGTGAAACAAGCCACTGAAATTTGCAGAATTTCCTTGAGTGGAAATTGTTGGCGCCTAACAGTAAATTTAAGCATCCGTGTATCGTTTTTATGATTTTTTCAAAATTTTTCCATCGAACTTTCGAAAATTTACAGAGTAGTTGAAGAATGCTGAATTCATGTACTGTATAGCCTGAACCTCAGAAAGTGCTGATTTTAATAAAAGATGGAGATGCCATCTGTGATGTACCATACATGTGTAAAGATAGCAGGGTAGAACTAGTTATGAAACTACAGACCTTTCCAAGGTAGATTGAGGTTGTTGTGAATCATTTGTTAGTTTTCTATAACTATGAAGCGCATAATAGTCTTTATCCGGTATTTTTGCTTAGGTTATATTTTGAATTCCAGAATCAATAGTTACTTTGTAGAGAATGGCCACAGTTTTCAATGAATTGGTTCTGATGTAAGATATTGTTTGTGTTCATCTGTTAGAGTTGAAGGTAAAGAAATATTATGTAAGTGCCATTGATCATGATGTCAGACAAAGGTGGTACAGCTAATGCCTCTTAATTTCCAAAAACAAGATCTTTCCGTTGTTATTGGGGGAGGGGGAGAAAATACGAAAATGTCTCTATATGTACACTTTTTCGTAGACTTGATAAAGGTATGGCCCCTTTGCGAACTTTTGGTGGTATCTGCGAGTCAATCGGCTTATGTGCTATGTGCTTATGTGCTATGCTTGCTCCTCATGCATGAATTTGTGCTAGTATGACGCGCGAAGCTGATGCATTAGGCTGTTACGGGGAGGGGGATGGGGGGCTATTTGCTAAGAGCCACGGCTGTTGCACGGGCATAGTGCTATAGCCTAATGTCTTAGGCTTAATTTTCGTGTCAATACTTTGCATCGGGTATCTTACTAGGTATTCGATTGTTTTATCTCATGAAAACGTGTTTAGTATGTCTTGATTTTGGTATAGAATTCACTGAAAATCTTGCAATACTTTCCGTGCTTTGAGAAAGTTAATGCAGCCTAAGAACGGACTCTAGTACCACACATCGTTGGATGATGCAGTGTAACGTTATAACTGGACATAAGAAGGGCGGAGTGCATTAACCACAAGGAGGGATTACTGTTTTCTTTATATTGTAGTTAATGAGTAAATATTTGCATTGTGATTGTTGTAATGCCCTAAATTTTCCCAATACCTAATGCAGCTCAATGTGGTTAGTAATTGTCATTGATATTCATATTTTTTCTCTTTTGGCATATAATTTGTGTTGCATTTCCTACCGAGGGAAGGCTTATCTTTTGCGGCTCTTACTTGGATTCTACCGTGAGCCCTCGCGGAATTTTGTATATTTTCGGGTATCCAGTTTGTGGAAATCTACCAGTGGGGCTTGGCCTCATTGCGCATATTAGTCATAGATGAGAACATATATACCGCTGTATGCCAATAGGAAATTTGAAATTCTTGTATAGTGTACATATGAATGTTTATCCAATACGGACTCACCTTTGTATATCAGATGTAGGCATTGTAGTTAATAGTCATGAATGTCAGTCAGATCATTGTGTTGTTATTTTCAGAATTTGCCACCTATCTTCGCTGAGCCTCTACTCTATTCCTGCTACATTTTTACACTGCGTCAAGATCCGAGAATTTGGAGTGTGCTAGTGACCGACTGTACTCTATTTCATTCAACATTTTTACTCTCCGTCAAGACCCGAGAATTTGGAGTGTGCTAGTGACCGACTGTACTCTATTTCATTCAACATTTTTACTCTCCGTCAAGACCCGACAATTTGGAGTGTGCTAGTGACCGACTGTACTCTATTTCATTCAACATTTTTACTCTCCGTCAAGACCCGAGAATTTG
>JAAAKL020007810.1:0-16517 GCA_010016065.2 Carybdea cf. marsupialis auct. non (Linnaeus, 1758)
GGACCAATTTGTCCCAGTTGCAACTGTGGCCAGATTCAACCAGGTATGTGGATACCAAGTTGTTTGCCAACGTTATGAATATTTTGCAGCCAAAACTATTTGACAGTAAATAGTTCGATTCAAATTTTCTTTCCTTTCCCTATGACTTACTTCTTCGAATCGTCAGTCTGTCAACAATCCAAATAAATAACAATATGTTGACAGTATCTACTAATACAGTCATACCATTTTATTACTAATTATTAGGGGCCTGGTGCACTATGCTAATTGCATACAACTTGCTTTAGCGAAACTTTAGAGAAGGAAAGCAGAGGTATCCGACTGTAAAATTGGGACGTGGCTAAGATAGCCAAAGCAAGTATTCCCCATGTGAGCAGCTGCTATATGTCTGTACACCCCCACCCACCCCCTGGCAGCTAATCAGACAAAGTGCCTTAACAGTAAGCCTTCAATCAATCAACCATTCAATCAATCAATTGCTTAGTCCAGCGGGCCACTGGCTCCCTTTACAACCTTGCACCACCTCGCTCGGTCCTGTGCTTGCCGGAATGCTGTGCCCAAGAGCTGCCCAGTGTCCTTCCTCACTTGATCATCCCATCTCATGGATAGTCTACCTCTGTTGCCGATGAAGTCCTGCTTGACTGCTGCACTGACAAAACTTTCTGCTGGTCGTCTATACGTGCCCAAACGAACGCAGTCTTGTTCTAATGATGTCCAGTATGTGTTGCACCACTAGCTGCTCTCTGATTTTCTCAATTAATATTCTGTGGTACCTAGTAACACCAAGAATTGCTCTGAGGCATCTCATTTTAAATGAGTTCATGAGAGTCTTCCACAGTAAGCGTCCATATTCCTGATGCGTAAGTGAGTCTCACCTGCTGGGAAAGCATCATTGAATATATCTGGTATAAAAGGGCAAAATACATAAATGCAAGGTATTTTCTTCTATTTTAACTGATGGCGTAGTTACCTTTGCACAACACTGGATCCGGCACTCCCTCTGCTAAAGTAGACAATTGTCCTGGGCATCTGGCACAGGTTACTGCACTGATGGAAGTTGAGTAATAACCCCTTGGACACGGCAAACATGGTTCCACGCCAGTCTTTGAGTATGTTCCACTTCGGCACGGCACTGGATAGATAAGATAAAGAGATACCTCAGAACTACCCAAAACCTATAGTGCAGAACATTAAAATAACACGAAATAGCAAAACATTATCGTCTGACATTCCTAACAGTACAACATCGTCAGAATGGGACACGAAACTGAAGGAATGAAAACAATCCCAGCTGTGTTCTTCAAAATAGTCACTCAGAACTTGAACTGCCTGTTTAGTGTTGTTTTGACCAACCTGTATCCATAGAACTAAATAGCTACCTCAAGAGGCCGAAGAAAGGACAGACTCTTTCCGTCTACAAGCAACCGTTGGTGGGTTTTATTGTTTTATGTGGAATGAAGGAGCCTTTTATTTAGCGACTCTGACATAAGTTAACTTTGAGAGCATCAGTGATGGCATTTGGCTTAACGCTGTAAAAATCCATTAAAAAATAAAATAACTTTCCTCTCTTTAAAATTACTGCATTTATCTAAAATCTATTAGAGTTTATTTGATATAAAATCTGTCTCCGTAATAATGTCAAGTTGTTTTCTTTACAACAGATAGTCTAAACTAGTGTTTATACAGCTTCTGTTGGAGGTATATATGCCAGATACCACACTTATGCCCTAGATTTATGCAAATTTATGCAAATTTATATTCATGTAAGTTGAGCAGTATAATAGTAAAAAAACATCCGTTATCATGAAATTGAGGCTTAAGATTTTATTGTGGAAGCAAAATTAATAAATAAATAAATACGTACTTCCGCAGGCCCACAATGATTCTGCTCCACTTGTCTGTGTCGTTGTTGTACCTGGACAGTTTGTACAGCTCTTTCCAAAAAGACTTGGTTGATATGTTCCCTTCAAACAGTGTTGACACTTTTCAAGGCCTGTCTTTGAGAATTTTCCAGCAGTACAAGGCGCTAAAATGTTGAAAACATGCCAGGAATAAGAAATGTGAACTTAAGATCATAACGAGCATGTAAGGAAACATGATACCTTGGCAATAAGACATACAGTTTGTTAGGGTGGCAAGACGTGTGATCACGTGGATCAATCGAACGTTACACAGCCAACTCTTGCACCCTATGACCCAATTTCATAACTTGATCGATTTGTTTGCTTTCAGCATTAAACGGCAACTACCTACTAAAGCCTTTTTAATGTAAAATTGTAAGGTTTATACTACCTTTACATTCTGTCTGATTATGTGTTCCTTCTCCAGGGGTGGTTGTTCCTTTGGGGCAATTGGAGCATCCAAGGCGACCAGCTGTTTCCGTATAGGTTGATCGTGGACAACTTTTGCACTTTTCGGAGAGATGATCGTAATATTTTCCAGCAAGGCACGAAACTACAAAACAAAACATTTCAGAATTTACAAAATAGAAATAATCAGCAAACATTTCATCGGAGGAAACATTCATATATCTTGTTGTCGGTAATATGGATAAAAACACCTAGTTTTCCCATATTTTGCGCTTTAAGTTATCATTCCTAGAAAGAGGTCCCATTGCGGTAACAAGAGTGTTGAAAGTTTCCGCACCATCAGCCTAAAATGTCATGCATTTGTCACAGGGGTTACGTCTGTAAGTATTAGTCGATCTTAGTTCTATTTGTGGTCTATGGAGAGTCCGTAATTAGAGCAATAATTTAGAATCTCGTGTTTCATGTTCTTTGAAATTCAATCCTCAAGTGAATTATATTTGAAACAAGTTTCCCAAGAAATAAAAATTATACCTACCGCACTTGTTAAAGGTTTCATTAAATGTTGGATCTGTGTTATAAACAGAACCATTAGTGCAAATTGCAGCTGGAATGCCAACAGCTTTTACTTGATTAAGGAGTAAATGATCCCCTTGAACACTCATTGTCTTTAGTGCTGCACCACTTTGTGACGGAAGTGACTGGAGATTGTTTTTAACAGTGTTCAAAGCTTGGGTTTGTGTCCCGGTTGCTTCCTTGGACTTGACCTGCACTTTGACGTCGATCTGAAATGTGTTCTGAAAAGCAGACAAGAGAACAACTCTTATACTAGGAAGTGATCGTTTCGATTATTGTAGTACCAGCTTTGCATATACTGAAACATGCCTAGAAATAAAGGAAGAAAGTCAAGGAACAGTCAGCCTTTCTGAATGCACGGCAAAGGTGCACATTTCAAACTAATGCGATATCCACCGTCCAATCTAATTCTTCACCTTCACCTCTATCCGGATACAAACACATAACTATGTAGATAACTCACATACGTAACTATAATCAGGACAATTATCTGAACATATGAGAGTGCTCGATGCGTAAATGCAGAGCGGTATAGAAAGAGACACTAAAAGATGGGATTTGGAAATTAGCTACTCCGAGTTTCAAGTATTCACGATCATCAGGCAAATTATATAGGAAAATAACATACTGCTGCTACCTTAGGTTTCACGTCCTATCTGCTAACGTTCTTCAGACCGCGAAAATGTTTTTCAACTACACGTCTTTTCATAATCTACTCTACTATAACGAGGTTGTGCTACTTGTCCTTGTATTTATTGGAAAGAAAAGAATATCTGACACCTAACCTTCCTACATCTAAAACTGACGATATCTCTAAGTTCAGTTTATCTGCTCTAATCTAATCTCGAATCTTTCCCTGACTTACTGATCCTTAAGACTCTTTGCCTTCCTAAATGGTACTGCGGGTGCTTCTGAAAATACTTCCCTACACTCTCAAGAGCTACAACTTCGGGCATTGAAATATGCAAGTTTCCCTAACCTCCATTTCAAAATATTGTTAAGCTTGAAAACGAGAATTTTGGGTACTTACATATCAGACCTCCCTGCTGCAAAGCGGAGAGATATATAAAAGAAAAAATACCAGGACTGGACACCCCTTTGATGTGGCAAGTGTCTTGCGTGTTTTGTTCCATTTTCACCGAAATTTAGTAAAAGTTTAACTTCTGTTTGTCTAGGATTGTAGCTAACACGTTCTGCAGACCCGACTATTATCTCTCTAACTTTAGGCGATAGCTAACAACCAGTGGTATAATTGTTTCTACTCTTATTAATTTCTTTGCTTGTACAACTATTACTATAGCCATCACCGATATTACTACCGCCATTACCACTACTATTACTACTTCTACTACCACGGATGGTAATGATACTACTATGCTTATCAAATAAATCCATCCTATTAAACTGCAGAGCCCGGTCTACCTCCTACTTGATAGTCTTCTCGTCGTACTCTGCCATAACACACAATCCTACTAGCTCCTTTGCTCTTTCAAAAACACATCCCTGAAGCACATCCCCCTTAGTCTAACCGCTTGGATAAAAGGTATAACTTTCTTCATGTGTGCAGGGTAACAGGGTCTCTTGTGCAAATACTGGCGTGTATCAGTACGCTTTTCGAAAGAAATCCGTCTCTAATGTACCATCGACTCTGGAAACAGAAATGTCTACAAGATGATGTAACAGCCCCAAAGTTTAACTTTTAGATAATGACATAGAGGAGGATGAAGATATATTGATTGGGTGATTGATTACTTGATTCACCGATGGATTGTTTGATTCACCGAGTGATAATTTAATTTATCGGTTGATTATTTGATTCATCGATTGATTGTTTGATTCATCGATTGATTATTGGACTCGGCGATTGATTATTTGATTCATCGATTGATTGTTTGATTAAAACGTTATCCTTTAATCTATTCTATTAAAAAACTGATGTATGTATCAAGAATTGTTTCTCTTAAGAAGCTCCCACATAAAAGCATCGGGTTATAAATACGTGCTCCGGGCACTTAATCGGTAATTTACTGTACCTGAGTTGATCTTCTTAACCGTCCGGATACGGCTTGCGTTTTGCCACACTTAATGACCACTTCCTTTGCATCACAAGTTCTCTGGTGTTTCGGATTATTGCATCCTTGCTCTCCAATTTGAAACAAGTAGCGATCCAGAAGAAAAAGGAAATTTTTGGTTATCTCATCACGTGCCGATTTGCTCTCGTGACAGCTTCCCGAGAAATAATAGAAGGACATCAACTGTTGGGCACCAGGTGAGTCTCGTAGGACTAGAGAAGATAATTTTAGAAAGAATTCTTATTAATTTTCAGTAATTAAAAGGAGAGAGGTAACTGAGGTTACAGGGGACGTAACAAAACCTCAACAGAAATGAGAAAAAGTTTGGCTTCTCACGGTGGCCAAAACAAGAAAAAAAGTTACAATTGCCAAAAGAGGTTCGAGTTATCAATATGCAGGTATACGTAAAGTTGGAAAGCATTGTCTAAAATAAAACGATCCACGTTGTAAAATTCCATGGTATTCTGTTGTTTATATAAATCCTTGATGTCTGCACATTGTAAACAAGTGACTCTCTCTCGAAAACTCAACGAATCCTTTTATCCAATTCAGTGAATAAATGATTCTGGCTCATGGGCAGAATTAATAATAGACAACTTTTTGCCACAAAAATACATATTATGTCTTGTTACTTACAATTTGTAAACAAGTGACCACCCCCAAATATATTGTCAGACTTCCGGTCACCCCTCCCCCTACCCACAATAGATTCCAGATCCCCTTCATTGACATTAAACCTTAACTTCGTTCCCCAAGATTCACTTAATCAACAAATATTTGCTTTTATTCCAATATATTATGTCTAGGAGCTTCCTCTCATCACCTTAAATACGGCCCTGTCCTTACTCAAATCTGAATGTGCCTTTTACCAGACATACGTAATTTCGTTCGTGTCCCCAATAACATTAGGAAAGAGTCAATGAATCTGGATATATTACTTGTGCAGTCAGGCCATCTTTTCTGATTAATAGGAAATCGAGGAAATCCAATCCACACACTGTTCATGCAAAGGTAATAATCTGCCTTAGGTCCATTAACAGTGTAGTTCGAGTTGCAGCTGACAGAAAAAAGATTTAATGAACCACTGACAGAAATCAAGGCGCCATTGATGGGCTCCGTTCTTGCAGGGCATGGTTTTTCTGTGAAACAGAGTAAAATAGCAGAAAAAGCAAATATAAAAGAACCTAGAGCAAAAGAAGTCAGTGCTAAGCGGTCAAAAACATGAGAGAGGGTTGGGCAAAGCTCTTACTATAACCTAATCAATGGATGCCTCTCTGCTTATCAGGAGGTACGATCAGAGACTGCAAAACTCTTACTATAATTTAATCTATGGATGCCTCTCTGCTTATCAGGAGGTACGATCAGAGATTGCAAAACTCCTACTATAGTTTGAATCTATGGATGCCTCTCTGCTTATCAGGAGGTACGATCAGAAACTGCAAAACTCTTACTATAATTTAATCTATGGATGCCTCTCTGCTTATCAGGAGGTACGATAAGAAACTGCAAAACTCTTACTATAATTTGAATCTATGGATGCCTCTCTGCTTATCAGGAGGTACGATCAGAGACTGCAAAGTTCTTACTATAATTTGAATATATGGATGCCTCTCTGCTTATCAGGAGGAACGATCTGAGACTGCAAAACTCCTACTATAATTTGAATCTATGGATGCCTGTCTGCTTATCAGGAGGTACGATCAGAGACTGCAAAACTCTTACTATAATTTGAATCTATAGATGCCTCTCTGCTTATCAGGAGGTACGATCAGAGACTGCAAAGTTCTTACTATAATTTGAATCTATGGATGCCTCTCTGCTCATCAGGAGGTACGATCAGCGACTGCAAAACTCTTACTAGCGTGAAAGGCAATGGAAATACATTTGCAAGTTGTAAATATAAGTAAGTACGTTTACATTTATTTTTACAGTTAATAAAAAACTTGGTGTGGCTGCCTTACAGGGAGCACTCGCTTTCCGTAAGAAGTTTCGGTATCCAAATCGAAAATTGATTTACAGAACGAAGAACATACAACTCCAAAAGAGCACTCGCAATTTCGGTATACGTCAAGAATTAAAGTACGCTTCTTCCCAAGATAATTATCTGTAAGCAAATACAGAATACGAATAATACATAACGCTATCTAATGAACAAGTAATCACGAATAACACGATCGATCAAGATTTAAAAAAATCTTACTTACCGATTCGGCCTTTTATCATTACATCAGCCATTCACACACTGAAGCTACTCAACTTCAATAATCGAAAAGAACTACTTAATACCCACAGGGAGCTGATGCGCTGTGAATACTTCGCTGCGGACTCACTGCAGTGACACTTGGTATAGGTTATCTTCTGATTACTATATTTTTCTGATTTCTGAACAAATTGTTTTCAGGATGTCTGATCTCGATCATTTTTCCAAATTTTTTAGAATATATACATTATGAAAGGAAAGACGAAACTTTAGTGAATGTCGAGTCGAAGTAAAAGTCTGGACACTGCTACATCACTGATCTCTGAAAACACTGGATGGAGCAGCTTCTGTCTCAAAGCGAGGTCAGCCGCTTTACGATGTTTTAGTTCCCATCAAATAAACTTATAATCAATACTACTTAGACATGAAATATTCTACAACAACGCCTTGTCAAAAGGGATTCTTGTTCTTCGCTATCCTCACTGTCATTTTTGCATTCCTCTGGTTTCCTTAACCTTTGCTTCTTGCACCAATTCATGCAACACTGCGGACCTTCCCGCGCCATTTTAGCTTTTTGGGGGAGCTAGTGTTACCGATCACACGTTTTGTTTGTTGGAAACAATGGGAAGCTCGATCCAGTCCTTGAATAGAGATCAGTGTGCTTCAAAGACTCCCCAAACCCCTTCCGGGGATAAATCTACGAACTACTAGACGCCAGATTTTCATCCGATCACCTTCTCGACTGATTTGTGGGATTTCATACTTTCGTCATAGCAACTTTTGACACATCAAATATGAATGAGGTTTATCTACGAGTGAAGAACATACACCCCCCAAATTGTACGCTTGCAAAACGTAACATATGTAAGTAATATGATATTAGAAAAATAGGCATTGTTCAACACATGTCACTCCCTTAACTTTCTAACGTCACGTATTTGTACGCGTAATAGTTGTATGAGTGACACAGTTTCTGTTATTTTGTTACTGAAAAACGCTTAAGCTCTAAACAAACTCTTCCTGCCGACAAAATAGTCAACTTCGTTTTCAAACGGGTATCTTGCAAAGCAGAAAGATCAAATGGAAAAGGCGCTAATACCCTAATATTTAGATCGCCCTCCCCTAAAGAAACTCTTTTGATAGACCTCGACATGGACCTAGTTGTCAATCAGACATAAATATTTTCAGGGATCGGAAAACAGAGATAAATACCGGAAAAAAGTGCTAAACTCATATATCCTCAATTTATCGCACTTCAATACTTGTCGCTGTTTCGTACCGACACTATGTAGCGTCAATATTTCGTGACAGTTTGATGTAAATTTGATTGAATTAACATAAGAAGAAACTAAAATAAAGGAATTGAAAAAGGACAGTTCCTTTTGGTCCCCATACCAAGAACGCTGCCTTGCTCTTACCATAATAAAATAATGTGGAACAAAACAAGAAGCTCAAAGAATGATCAGACGTCATATTTTCTGTCCCTATGACGATGCTCTGGGAGATGGGAGCAGTTTGTTACAAAGCCATAAATTACAAGTGGTATCTTTCCAGATACCCCCCCCCCCACACACACACACCATTATTATTCAAAACTCCACAGCAAAAAATAACCCCATCACCTAACCCTAATCGTTACCCTAACCCTAAACCTAACCCTTACTCTAACCCCGTGGAAAGGTGGTGGGGGATTCTGTCTCAGAATGAGGCGGTAGGGGGTATTTGTAATAGTACCGTTACAAGTTACCTTTCCCTAGCACAAAGAACTGACAGGCTGCATCATTTCCTGAAGGGTCTTCTACTTCGTATGTTATTGTATACGTTATTCCACGGCTGAATCTGGTAGGTAAAGTGGGTGGGCGAAGTTTTGCCTTTCCAGAATTATCTGTAAAAGTGGGCGCTTTCCATGTGGGGTTCATGACGTCACCTGGTTTCAACTCTATGTTTATATTCTGGGGGCAGTACGTGAATTTTGGGGGCTCAGAGTCTAGAAGGAAAGAGAAGCAAGATCAGAACTTTGCAAATATGTTACAGGTTATATAAGAGAGGGGAGGGTGGACGTTTTCTGATATATTACTCTCTCCGCAAAAGAGACGTGACTAGCACGAGCACTGTACGGGAGATCAGGTATTTATAATTAACCATCGACTAATGCAAATGAGTCACAATTTTATTTTTATCAGATCATTTCAATTGATCTTCAGGTATTCAACTTTCAGTGTGTTGTATTCTTTTTAATTATCTATCTAGAGGTGTATATACAAAAAAAACTTACTCAAGATAGGAAATCCTAGATCTACGCACAAAGCATTATAAATCTCCTAGCTCCCGATGTTTTTACACTGCCTCCTGTGTTTACATCGCCACTAAAGCCCAGGACGGCCCCCTTGGGGCAACAACAGTTTTATATGAAGCATTTTAATATGCTTGGCACGGCTAAATAAAAAGAACCTGTTATCATCGGGACATACGTAGCCCAGTTGGCAAAGTTTTCTCCAAGAATGCGTGGTTCATGGTTTCGTATCCCGTTAGTGGCAAGCTTTTCTATTTCTCTAATATCTGGTAGTGTATGCGCTAGAGGATACTGTTGTGGGATCCTTATTTGTGTTTAGGTGTTGAGTTCTTCCGTAATGATTGATGTGTTTGTTCCGTCTGTTGTAATTAGTGTTTCCTTTGTTGAGTGTTGCTTCGTTTCTCGTCAATGTATAAACGTTTGGTGCATTGTAGTTTTGGTAGATGACTGCATGTGGGGCTGAACGCCAGCAGCCACGCAGAGATGTAATGGAATCATTATGTGAACATGGACAGTCGAAATAGATACTTGTAGTGTCCTTCTTGGATTCCATCCGAAGACAGAGCGCCTGTTTAACAATACACCCAAATAAGGAGACAGGCGATCCGGTCTGAGTTTCTTCAATAGTTCCCGAATACAAAGAACTCTGTATTACCAGCGTACATCAGGATATATGTAAACATTAACAACCTTATCATCGATGTACAACTTCTCTGCCAACTCTCGAGCTCCAATAAGCATGAGCATGGCTACGATGCTCCCTTTTCTAATGTCCGCAGGATTGGGAACTAATGTTCCCAAATATGGTAAACACCCCATATCTCTTCAACAGTAAATGGTAGAACTGCGTAGCACGTTCAAGACGAAGCATTCGGTGTCTTCGTACATCCAGGACACTCTTCTGTGTTTAATTATAGGGGAGTCGAATAAGCAGTAGGGGTTGGTATTTTTTTAAATTTTCATAAATTTGGGGGAGGGTAATAATAGAGTAATATTGGGGTGATTTTTGTGATTTTCCCTAGAATATCAGCCTTATCGGAATTTTTCATGAAAATATCATAAGGAGGGAGGGGGTGTCATTATTACAATGCAATTGGGTTAAAACTTTGAAAAATTGCAATTTGACCCCCTCTACAATTAGGCATGGAAGAGTATGATGATGCAAATTTAATGCCGTGCATTCCCCTTTGCAGGGGCTATGGCGGTGCCCATGTACATTGGACTTGGATGGAGCATAGAGCACTTTGAAGCCGTATGCCCTTCCTTGTGTCACTAATGGCCCATCCGGGATTTTAATCCTGACCCCCTGGAGCTGAAGGCAAGGAACTTATCCACCAGACCACGGTGGAAGAGTAAGAACTGCATATAAGCAACAAATTCTTTTAAGAATGAAATAGTCTGATAAAACGGAGTAATTTCTGCAAAGAGATAAATGATAATAATGGAAAGTAAACAGGAGAGTCTAACAGGAGAGGTCGGAATAGTGAAAGTGGAGTTGAACTTCGGGCAACATTCAAGGAAGGTCCGAATAAGGTACAAGCACATATGACGAGTCTATGAATCTCAGCCATTTACAAAACCGTTTCTGCATTTCTTATCCTTATTGCCTTCCATAGATCTCTAAATAAGACTGGATGGAGTTTCCTATTGTTTCCAAAAGCGGAAAAGTGTAGTCACGAGTAACGGCCCAAATTAGTCCGCCATGTTACGTAACGTTGTTTATAAGCTTGTTTGATTGGGTCTACATATGGCGTCCAACGACTGACCTCACTTTGAGACGGAAAATACTCCATCCAGTGCCTTTTAGAGATCAGTGGCGCCTACAACTTAGCTCTGCGTTATGCTATCTTCGTATGTTCTTGGCTGGTAGTTCTTTCGCTGTTGGAATATCTGTTCTGACAAGCCTATATTTTTCTTCTTTCTATTTCATCTCTCAATATGTCAAATTTCCGGACCGGAGCTTTCTAGATTTTATTTCAGATCAAGAAATTAATACTCTAAGATCTTAAAAGTCTAAGAACTAATATACCAGCTTGAGATTAGGGCTAAAACACACTGATCTCTAAAAGAGACTGGATCGAGCTTCCTATTGTTTGCAACAGCGAAAAAGTGTAGTCACGAGTACTGGCCCCCATTAGTTAAAATAGCGCGGGAAAGTCGGCCATGTTGCGTAACATTGTTTACAAGCTTTGTGTGATGGGGACTGAAATGGCGTCCAATGACTGACCTCACTTTCAGACGGAAGATACTCGATCCAGTGTTTTTCAGAGATCAGTACTGGAACACCCCTAATCTTAGGCTGGTGTTTTGATTTATCCTCAATTTCATTTCTGCAGGTATTGCACTGGCGATAATATATTTAAATTTAGGTTAATTAAAGATCACTTGTTCTCCAGTCCTAACAAGATGGCCGAGAAAATGCGTTCTTTCGTATTTTGGACCGCTTGCCTGCTTGTGCTGAGATTGTCTCTTTTTAATATGATCATGGATGTACAGTTACTATTACATCCCATTACCAGGATTAGCATTGGTTTGAGTATCTGGAAAATTCAATTGCCTTTTAATTTAACAAAACCAAGATATAGGTGAATTAAAACTTTTTTGTGCACCACCCCCTCCCCATTTTTCGTAGTTACAGCATTTTGAATTGCAGAAACATTGGTTTTCAATACATGTCAATCCTTAAAAAGTTAGAATAGACAGTAATTAATATACAACCTCACCTCTTATGACTACATAGAATGTGCATTTGGCCGTATTTCTAGAATTATCAGTCGCTGTATATGTTACCAAGGTGTTGCCAATGGGGAACTTGTATGGTGACTTAACATCTGCTGGGCTTTGAGTAACTGTAACGCCTCCTACTTGTCCTTCAACTGTATTATCCTTAGCAACCGGGTCCGAGAAAATAATTTCTTTCGTATCTTTTCCTGTATCGGTTGAAGCAATGACATCGGTCGGACATTTGATAGACGGAGGTGTTTTATCTGCAAAGAAATTTAATGAAAACCTTTATCTTGCATTCCACTTTAACTGTCATTTTGTAAGGTATTTTTTCAATGCGCTACACTACCTTTCATACTCTATGATTAATAATTGAAACCTTTTATATGACAAATACTGAAAATAAGTATTACTACAGATAAAAGTTTAGTATATAGAAAGTTTACGGTCATCATTGGGTCATGCCTCCCTCCCTCCCTCCCGCACTTTATCATTAAAAATGTATACAGATTTGTTCCCAATTTTAAGGGTAAAGTGTAACTTCAAGATGGAAGGATGCGATAATTTTAATCAAGAACAGATGATTGAAATTTATATCCTTTTGTTGCATACTTGATTTCGAGCGTAGCCCATTGCCCAGCCAGAGTGAGCAATGTCCTGGGGAGAGAGCAAATTTACTGGGGTGGTCTCCCGTTGCTCTCCCCAACCCATAGTCTTCACATCGGGCTAGGCGAGTCCAATTCCTTAAACCAATAGAACACGGCGGCTATTGAATTGGAAATTTTCATCAAGAACAGTGGGTTGGGAATTATCAGATCTTAGAAGATACTAGCAGCATACTTTATAAGTTTCAATTTACTTTGGATAGGATGATGGAGCGCATGGCAATCTTTTAGTGGCCATGTCACATGGCGCAGCTGGTCTCCAAAATTGCGAAGAGTTTGGTGACGATGGCCATCAGAGGATTATTGGGACCTAAAGTGACCACTAGAGAAAAGGTGTATGTTATCACCAGAGATCACCTCGGTCAGTTGGTGCAACACACGGCCCGAATGTGTGGGTCACGTGATACCTGTGTATTATATTTTCTATTTCCGTAGTGCACCTCCTTGTGAAATTTGGTGCTAAAAATTTTTAGAAATAAGCGTTAACATACAATCTAAGCAGAAAATCTTTTCGAATTCCGTAATTACATTAATATATAGCGATTTTTGTCGCCAGATGGCAATTACATACGTTTTTATAGGCATTTTTTTAAGAAAAAGGGTAGAGATGACGTAATGTAGCCAATAAGCTATATGTAATACCTTTACATGAGAGTTCAGTGCCAGACCAAGATCCATCCGATTGGCATACTCTTCTCCCACCACTGTTGACTGGAGTATAGCCTATCTTACAACTTTGTGAACATCCATTGTCGTAGTTTGTTTTCGCTACAACACACATGGGTGGTTTAATGATGACATTTGGCACCGGTCGAAGAGACGAGCAAGTTACGACTAAAGGAGAGGAACAAAAAGCATGATTATTTTAACTATCACTATCAGTCTGTGACATAGTGAGCATTTCCAACTTGAAGGAGTTCCGGGGTGGGGGAATTTTTAGTGCTCTTTTGAGCATCAAATAGGCAATTTCAGTGGAGAAAAATGGCACTTACTAACCTTATTGAACACGGTGCCTGTTTGATACCTCTACCCATCTTAATGCTCACACACTGAGTACAGAGCATGACTAAGATCCCCAGCAATGAAAAAATAGCAACTGTAGCGGAAGAGATAAGAACTAATGAAACTCTCGGTTACCTAGTGGTGTGCCTATGGCTATGGTTATGACTATGACTAATACTGTGATGAGGGCTATGACTATGGCTATTGCTATGGATATGATTATGATTATGTTTATGAGTATGAATATGACTGTGACTATGACTATGACTGTTGCTGTGGCTATGGTTATGGCTATGGCTTTGACTATAGCTATGGCTGTGGCTATCGCTATGGATATGATTATGATTATGTTTATGAGTATGACTATGACTTTGACTATGACTATGACTGTTGCTGTGGCTATGGTTATGGCTATGGCTTTGACTATAGCTATGGCTATGGCTATGGCTATGGATATGATTATGTTTATGAGTATGAATATGACTGTGACTTTGACTATGACTATGACTGTTGCTGTGGCTATGGTTATGGCTATGGTTTTGACTATAGCTATGGCTATGGCTATGACTATGGATATGATTATGTTTATGAGTATGAATATGACTGTGACTATGACTATGACTATTGCTGTGGCTATGGTTATGGCTATGGCTTTGACTATAGCTATGGCTGTGGCTATGGCTATGGATATGATTATGATTATGTTTATGAGTATGACTATGACTTTGACTATGACTATGACTATGACCATGACTATGGCTGTGGCTATGGTTAGGGTTATGGCCTTGACTATAGCTATGGCTGTGGCTATGGCTATGGCTATGGCTGTGGCTGTGATTATGGCTGTGGCTGTGGATGTGGATGTGGCTGTGGTTATGGCTGTAGATGTGGCTGTTGCTATGGCTATGGCTATGGTTGTGGCTGTGGATGTAGCTGTGGTTATGGTTATGGTTATGGCTATGGCTATGGCTATGACTTTGACTACTACTGTGACTATGACCGTGAATGTGACTGTGATTATGAATACTTATTTGAATTTCAACACTAAGTTATACTTTGAATTCTATGTATGGATCCTTGTGATCTTGAAGGCATTACCTTACAAAAGTGTAGTAGTTCTTCAGAGTGGTTCTGACAGTGTGTGCCTATACAAAACGTGATACGGAAGAATATTGATCAAGTTAGCATTTATGCTTTGCTTTGCTGCTCGAATACTAGTAGTTTCTAGTGTAACGAAGCGGTGTAAATTTTTGCAAACATTTGACGAATACAGATAAGCGCTTTCAGCAGATAGTTTTTAAAGTGTTACAATACTCATACAAAGTTTGGAAATATGCAACTGTATTCCCAAAAGGATGATAGCACAACTCTTGATTATGTTTTTAATAGGAAAGAGAAAGTAGGAGACTCAGATTTTTTAATATTTAGGACAGGGTTCTTTAAGCACTGGACATTTGTAAAAGAATCTATAATAGTGGGCCTGTATATTAAGTGCATTAGATTAATGGGGAATGTGGAGATGACCAGCTGCATGCACCATTTTTTCTATACCAACACGTTTCAAAATTGGGCTACTTTTGGTCTAGGGTTAGGGTTAGCGTTTCAACATTGGGCTACTTTTGGTCTAAGGTTGGGGTTAAGGTTCTAAAATTGGGCTACTTTCGGTCTAGGGTTAGGGTTAGTGTTCTAAAATTCGATCTTTCTCTACATCTTCACTACTTCTCTACAATTGCTGAATTGATTTATTACCTAAGCGGTGCTTATGCATGAATTATACGATTTCTGTGACTGGTTATTTGTAATATATATATAGGTATTATAAGTCGGGCGAAATAGTTAAACAAGCGACAAAAAGCAAGTGATGAAAAAGTAATTACAAAGCAAAGCATGAAACTGGTATTTTTCGTGATATTTCTGAAGGTGCCTCTGAAGAATGACGTCACGAAAAAACTGTACAGCCACGTCAAGGATGCTTTGGAGCATCACATAAGCAATTTCAATAAAGGAAGATGATTCTTTTTTGGATTTTTGAATTAGGGTTGCTCGGTGCTTCTGTGCTCTTGTGCTCTTCCGCCTTTTTACCCTTGTGCCCTTGTGCTCTTGTGTAACAGTGCCCCTGTGCCCTTGTACCCTGTTCCCTACCCCCCTACAACGTCCATATCTTTAGTATATACAGTGATGTATAAAAGAGGTGAGTATTCGAAGGGAGGCTACGAATGCAACTAACATTCAACAAGTTCTTCTTTGGGTCACAGAACGTATTGTTCTGGAAGTAGTTGGGGAGGAATTGAGTATCGGATGTGACACCCATGGCTATTCTTAAGATAATCACTTTTGGACCCCTGAGGGCCAGAGTTTCAGAGTTTCGGAATTTTAACGAGTACATGAGATACAAACTTTCCTGTTCAGAGTTGTATTACTATCTTATGTAAAGAAATATGGAGAACAAAGATAATCTTGTCTTATGTAGATTCTAGGTCTGAAACGATCTGTTAGTACTCTTCAGTACACGTTTACTGCATCTCAAGGCTGTTCCTGATATTTTTGGAGACCTACAATCTCAGAAAAATCCCTCAAGAAGATTTGACGGAAATGTGACCAAGATAAAAAATAATTTTCAAGACAGTAGCCACATAACAGGCGCTTTCATTGATGCTGTTACTTGTAATCTGCCCCTTT
>JAAAKL020007811.1:0-16515 GCA_010016065.2 Carybdea cf. marsupialis auct. non (Linnaeus, 1758)
TAATTTCAAATCATGACGTCTATGAAAGTTGGAGCCTTAAAGTATATAGTTCCATTATGGAAATTAGTTTGACCCCATCTTGGTTACTGTTGCTATGTCCCAAAAACTGTCGAAAATAATGCACAATTCAAATATCTGACTCAGTATTGGGCGTTCCTGAGAGCATTTCCAAGATATTGATGAAAAATGGCATAGAGCGAATGATAAGGGCTGTAATCTAAGCTGTCTTCATTGCTTCATGTCTTAAGTCGTGTAACAGCGAAGCGTTGGCGATCGATGAAGAGGGGCAGGTAGTCCCGATGTTTATTACCTGACATAGATGACAATGGCTCTCAAGTTTTTAACGCAAAATGCTCTTTTACGGCCAGGGATACAAATTGGTAAACTCATGATCTTATGCATGGTGGCATCCATAATTGTCTATTTTCTTCTCTATAAACGGCTAGTGCCTTATCTAATCCTAGCTTGTCCACTGTTATGTTATATCAAAGATTTTTAAACTTGTGTTTAAACAAGTGTTTCAAAATTCTCTGGTTATATTGCTGCTCATGTTGTAGACCTCTTGTAGTCTTTGTAGGCTTCAACGCCTTAGGACCTCCCTGTTAGTTCAACTTATACTGTTACACTGTTACCACAGGTTTTTGCCAACCACTACAATCAGGATTGTCACCCACCTATCGGAGGGGCGGGGGTGGAGAGCATCAGTTAGTCATATCATTAAAACTATCTCTTGAAATAAAGACAAAAATGCAAGAGCGTGTCAAAGGACATTCGTTAAATTTGATACCAAAATTGTTGAGACATTGGGTGGCACTCAATAAGAACGTGGAGAAGCTTTTTTATGATAAACCCCAGTACCCAACATGAAGCTTAAAATAAACCCCCAATGCTACCTGGTTACCGTCCTTGTTTCCCACTTATTTTATGTTATTTAATCAATGAATCAATCAATAAAAAATAGTTATCTTATATCTTCAAATATCGATGTCTGCTTTTTCCAATAATGAGCTATTTCATGCAAGTTACTTTGTTGTACCTATGCAATGCCAGCTATTTACATAAAAGTATTGCGACTGAGTCCCTGCACATTCCTTTTGTCATACAAGTGAAAAGACTCCCGCCTCCTCATAGTTTTTGGATGCTATCAATTACCATCGACTGAAATTGGATCAGGATAATCATGGGTAGGTAGGTCCTCGTCTGTCTTCTTAATGTTAAACAATATGGAAGGAAGGAAAAGTGTTACGATGAGCGAACCTAATATTCAACATTTTCACCCAATGTCTACAATAATCAGTGCCTAAACGAGCATCTACAGTTTTATTTATTTTGAGGTGTGGTTTAAAGGGTAAACATAATGGCGAGGATTAAGGCATAAACCTACAGGAGTGGACAAGACTAGACATTGGATTAATACTCAGCAGTACGGGTAATTTCACAGAAGCTTGCAATTTAGTCCTTTATTTAAGTCATAATATGTCTATACTTACGCTAGAAAATGTGTTTATAACTCTCTTACCCCGAAGCAAACGTATTTTATTTGTTTATCCTCTTCACGCAAACACTATCCAAATTTAGGTTTGGGGAATGGAAAGAAACGAGCTTTACTAAAATTACTTGGATATTCCTCGGAGATGCAGGTATTTGAAGGATCGGTTTATTTACCCGACGTTGAGCAAGTCTCGTTTGATTGAATAATTATGTAAATAAACGGACACTTTATAATCTGTATTGAGAGGAAGTAGGAGTTCTGTTATTGAGTTTCATCGTTGATGATAGTGTCCTAAAAAGAATTTATTAATTTAAAAGGGTTTCTGTATTCAGTCATTTCTGGTTGTAGTGTTAGAGTAGTACGGTAAATCGACCTCGACCAGCGCTTTCAACAGCAGGTTTCCTAAGCAAAACGTTGAACCATGGTGATAGTTTTAATTCCAAGGTTCTTAATGATAAAAGTGAAGCTAAAGAAGTAAAACTGCTTCGAAATTTTTTTATTGCGACCTTCAAGTTTGAGATTTGCGGGACATTTCATGGAATAAATAATCAATTTGCTTAAACTCTACTTCTCAACTGCATAATGAAGCTGCGAATAGACATGGCATCGTTGAATATCTTCCAGTGAAAAAAGTTGTTTATGAATGTTAATGTTTCATGTACGAATGGGACTAAAATTTAAATAAGCAAGGTGATATTCCAAATTGATAAATAAGAAAGTGATGATTAAGATAGGGACTTCTGGTATGAAAGATCACTTAATCGATAGCAAAGATTGGTCTTCTGGATGCTGATGGATTTTCATTAATAGGTGAACATATGGATGTTTTGATGATGACAATAATAGATACAGACTAGCCATAGTGTTCATACCAAATGTAATGTCGCTGTCGCAACCAGCGCAGGGTAGAGCAACTTGTTAGCAGTACACACAAGTATTCTTTACTTTTATCTAATTGAGGAATCGTGATCCCTTTCACAGTTCCTCAGTCACCCATTCTCACTTGACAAGATTTCCAATTTATGCAATTTACGAACCAATAAAAAAGCTCAATTGCAGTAAATGAATTTGATTGGCTAAGAATTATCAAGGAGTGCTTAAGAATCGTGTGTAAGTATTTGATTGGAAGTTTGTACTAGGACAAAGGTAAATGATGACAGGGAGAGTAAATCATAAATGCAAAAGAACAACGTGTACCGTAAAACTCTATCATGACACAAAGCTTTAAATTTCACGAGAAATATCTAGGATCACGCTCTGATGTATTAGTGGGAAATTTAACAAAAGATTTGCCCCTGGTACTCCCCCTAGATACGCCTCTGACAACCGAGTCTTGTATCTTGTTCACCGCTTGCATAAATAATAAGCAGAGGCTAAGCAAATCAGTAATCAACCATCTTCTTTCACTCTTACTTTCTTCATCTCATTCAAGCAACATTTCCTCCTCTGACAATCGTAACACTGCCCAGAAATGGCCGGTAGCACGTACACAAAATGGTGCAATTACCCAGGCCCCCACGCCTTCGTAGACCTCGTGTATTGATGCCAAGTAAGAAATCGTCATTTTCTATACAATTATCAATAGAACCTGGACAGATTAAGCACAGACATCACAGGATAATCTTCAGAGATTTTGCCTATATATTCTGAGATGTTGTTGCTTTCTTATAGTTCAGACTCTTGAGCTCCTTTTGCAATTGCTCAACGTAGATACTTTGGAAATTACATGTACTATTGAACTTTGCATAACTTCGGATTCTCCTTATGCTAGGTTAGTTTGATAATTTAATTTTTCATTTGTTAACAGTTTCTGTGATATCTTCTTTCATTGTCAAAAGATCGGTGTTTCTTATGGATGTATCAAATATGTTTAATGAAATGTTAATAATGGTGCTGGTTTGGGTTACTCTTCATAACCCTTCTCCAGTATGACATAATTATACATGCATTCGGTTTCCGAGCACCTAGTCATTACTCTGAGAAACAGGCACGCGGTAATGAAAGTTGGTGATGACATTAGGAGAGATCACGTTTTGCAGGAAAGTTTTGCCGCAACAAACATCTTTAGTTTTAAAATTTTATCGTAATTAATACGACATCCGGATATTTTTTTTTTTTGGGGGGGGGGGGGGGGGGGGTAGAAAATTCCAAATTTTTTTTTTATCGATGGTTGGTTTGTGGGGGTGCGAAAAAAAAATTTTTTTGAAAGTTGTTGCTTTGTCATGACCATGGGTTGTGGGGGTTTGGGGGGGGGGAGGGGGGCGGAGGGGGAGCTAGAAGTCATTAAAATTGATTGCTACCGATAGTGTAGATCTGTGGCCTCTAGAAATAAATTTTGTTGACCGTCGTTTGTTGTTATATTTGAGATTAATAGACAAGTCAATGTAACAGGAATTGTTACAGAAAAGACCTTTCTAATGCTGCCTTGAGTAATAAAATAAAGTCACATATATTGAATGTGGGGAATTCTTACCTCCAATTTGGTACAGTGATTTGCATGAAATACAGTTGAGAGCACGCTCTCTTTTCTGTATAGTAGAAACAATAACGAAATTACCACTACGCATAGACTATTAGCCGGAAATTTTCGACGGTAAGTTTTATATCATCAATTTACTTAATTGCTTATAAGTGGATAGAAAATTCGTAATATGACTTTTATTTAAGCATTGCTAAAGATCCATGTGACTTAAGATGAAGGCAAAACCTTACGCAATCATTGCGTCGCCAGTGTGTCACAGTTTCCCTTATTAATTTGCGGAATGATGCAGATTTTGCTTCAGCTCTCATATTATAAAGAACGGTAGTTACTTTTATCTGTTGTATACTCTTCAAGCTGGGTGATATATGTTATGAAGCATAGTTCTTATGAATCAAATCTACATCTAGAAATGTGACCCGTGATTGAGGGATGGATACAATCAGAAGTTATTAAACTTTTTCGTTATCTTCTTGACGATCGTATCTCATCAAAAAGTGAACTAGCCCGCTGCTCAAGCTACTGGGCTACCCATGCGAAAAGCTACTTGATAGGGGGAGGGGTTTCTTCTTTATGAAGTAACTTTGAAGTGGCAAAGTTGCCTAAGTCTGAGTTTTGGATGTGTAGAAATCCACCCACCATATCGTCCAATAATGCGAATCATTGATTCCAGTCAGATAACGTATGGAATGACGTATTGTAGAACCGCTAGCCGCCCGTAATGTATATGTGATCTATTTATGCCTGGTCCAAAAGAATAAATAACGAGGTTATAGTCCTTACTAACTTTTTAAAGTAAACAAGAGACAATTACCTCTGGACTCGAGATTCGGAAGAAAAATGAATCATTGGGGCGGCTAAAGCTTGAAAGGTGAAAAAGCCCGGCCACTTGGGATCACCGCTATTTCCACCATGAACACCTCTCTAGCTCTCGAACATCCCTAATAATGCGAAGGACTTTTTAAAGCCGTGCAAGAAGAGAATGCGAGTGTTTAGTGCTTAATTTCAGAGTAGAAACTGATAGCAATAGACCATCTCTTTCAACAGGTAATCACCCTGAGCTGAGACCAGTGAGAACGTGCTTTTACTTCTTGAAGTACGACCTGCGATGATCATTTTTTGGTAAACTAAAGAAGACATCTGGTTAAAATATGTGGAAAAGAACAAACGGATAGCATTCTTTTTTCAGACCATGGCAAACTATGCAAGATATCGTGCTTCGTCTTCTGTAACTACCGAGACCAGCAATTAAAATATACACTCACGAAATTTAATATCTAAAATAAGCACTCTTCCCAAATGCTAATTTCTCAAAGAGAAGTTCTACTGTAGCGAGCTCTTAAATATGTGCTCCTCTCTAAAGAAATTTATCTTCCATGCCCTGCGTACTTATTAAATCATTCAAATTTCTATAAGCAACTTTCCTCTCTTCCCACCTCGAATTCACGCAGTTATGCAAGGGGGTCATATAATTCAGATCTCAGCAAAAGTTCAATTATTAAACTCCCGTTCTTGACAGTTATCAAGATGACCCCTAAATGCATAAGTTACAATTTCAATTTTCCAATATCATCTCCCTTTGCAGTGCGTCAGGTTTTCAACATAGAAAAGTCGATTGGAAAGGATACTGCCACTTTCATAAAACTTTCATCTTTAATCGTTATGTACTATTGGAGACAATTATCTGAAAAAACGTAAGTTGAAAACAAGATTTAACAACCCAATTTAGAAAACCCACGCCATCAGTGTGATAATTTTCATATGCAGAAGCGAAATCTTGATATTTTGCTGTATACTACATTGATCATCTCCAAATGATACTACGGTAAACAGCTTATTGAATGTCGGTTTCGTAGGTGGAAGGAAAAGAATGAGCAGCCAGAAAGGCAATGTTTTGACATCGTCCAAACTATTACCCACTAGCCCTCTTCTTCAGCTAACCCTCAATCTTACGTGGTGACCTTTTAGAGGACGTTATCATCTCTTGGAACTGGAAGAAGTACAGGAAATTGTATATTTGGGATCTATGATCAACACTGAATTGAATGACATGCAGGAAGTGAATAGAAGGCTGGCAATCGCAAGAACAACTGTGCAGAAGATGGAAGCGATTTGGAAGAGCAGTGTCATCAAAAAGGACCTCAAGTTGCGCCTTCTTCGGTCTACAGCCTTTGCAGTGGCTCATATGGACGTGAATCATGGACCTTCTCAAAGAAAGTGGAAAAGAAGATTGATGCCTTTGAGATGTGGGCATATCGGCGACTACTGCGAGTTTCTTGGACTGAGCGACAAACGAATGAGTGGGCTCTCCAAAAACTCTATACTGATATGATGCTGAAACGGCATATGATCACCAGGAAGATGCAGCATTTCGGACATGTGTTTCGACATGATAGCCTTGAAAAGACCATCATACAAGGGAAGATGGAAGGACGACGAGCCAGACGAAGACCACCAAGAAATTGGTGCAAGGATATTGAACAGTGGACGGGGAGGAACATCGGAGAAGCTAGCAGGATTGCAGAAGACCGCGAAGTGTGGAGCTTAACCATAAAGGCCACACCAGCTCCGTTCACGACCCAACTGACTGACTGATCATCTCTTGAACGATAAATGTCTCGTGGCCTCTACTTCATTTCGAGGATGAGTGGCCGCTGGACCAAGCCACAACTGAGGAAGCAAGCCAGTGATTTCTAACATAGCTGTGTATGTCCGAATTTAGTGCTTTTAAACACGAAAGAAATCTTCCTAAACTGCAGAATTGGGTGAAGATGAAAGGCATACATCTGCGATCGTTGACATTTGGTAAATCAGCTCTTCAAAGCTGGAGAGGGATGTTGTTCCTTAACGTACTGGCTTCAAAGCCAAGATCTTGTTTTCCCTCGAGAGGTATGCATATTAAGCAAGCAATACGACCAGCTATTCTACCTACTGGGCTTCCAGGCAAGACCATGTGTTGGAAAATACTAAGAAAACAATTGAAATTAAACTTTCTAACTGGTGACAATGTGACGTTAGATCCAGCTGACATGATAAAGTCGGATGAAATAGTGCCACTGAAAGCAAGCTTTGATGAGGTTGACTATAAAGTTGTTAGAAAGGGGGTAAATAATCTGTATCATCATCGTGTCTCTCTACTCTTACAGCGAGTGCGATATCTAAGCACTATTAACATTACAAAGAGGGAGAAGTATCTTAGTATCAAATCTAATCCACCAGCACTGATCATATCATGGGGTGGAAAGGAACAAACCGGTTACCTACGTGGTGTTATCAAGGACGAGACGAAGACACTCTCTATCCTTTACCCAATGTTCTTTCAAAATCATTATCTTAAATGGACTCAAGAGAACAGAAGCAAAATTATCGGTGAGGAGCTCAATATTGATTTAGGAAAGGTTTTGAAGTTAGCATTTAGTATTCCTTGTTTTATGCTGAATCGTAATTTAGCAGAAGCTAGTGGGCACGAGTTTCTCTTCGTTCACAAGTTTCTGTTGCCACAGACTTACAGTCTTGATGACTTTACAGCGAAGATGCATCCACCGATCTTTAATGCAAAGGAAGTTGGTAGAACATACAGAGACCTGATAAATGGGGCAGATGCTGCAGACTCTTTCAAGTTCACATTAAGTAACGTTTTGAACATGACATACCCATCATCATATGGTAAATTTAACATGGAAGACCTTACAGGATTCATTAAAGAAGCTAGAGCGGATGAAAACTACCCATTGAGAGCTAAGGGATTTAACAAAAAGATAGAACATTATTGGTGAAACTGACTGTTTTGTAATTTTTACTACTGTAGGTAGTAAAATCTTCAAATATTCTAAGTGATGTTTTGAACTTATATATACAATTTCCTCAAAAAACAGAGCAAAGCTTTACACTTGGCTATCATATTTAGACGTGTACTCAGTTCAACAAATCTTATTCACAGAGTTAGCTTTATGTGGCATCCGATTTATTATCCGTGCTTTAGGTCATTTACATTAATGTATAATGTCAATGGGTTATTATCATGACTGCCATCATCCCCACCACCAATTTGATTTCAGCCATCATGTCTTGTACAAATAATTCTGCTGTAAATAGCTGGCACTGCATACATGGTTTGGAGCCTATAGTCAATGGTATACCATTTTGTTTTACAAACTGAATTTTGTATATTTATCCAGAATAGTTAGTGCCACAGGGGAAACTTTCATGTTTTATTTCAAGCTTGGATTTTAAGATAAAATGGCACATACTGGAGTGTTTGTTTAATTGATCTTGCAAATGTTGAATCTTATGAGTTGAGTTCAAACAGACATGGCCCTTTTTCAAATATTAGAAATTCACGACAAATTTTAAACATTTATTTGTAATTGAGTTTTGACTACCTTGGTGTAATGCCACTTAGCCCCTTTAAAATATCCTGCATGCAATATGGCCCAGACTGATCCAATTGATCTCAGCATATCACTTAAACATATATCATATACTCCATATTGCCATTGTCAATGAATGCTATAACTAATATTGTATTCATTTTCTTCAATGGCTTATTCTTGGTGCCTTGTGGGTCATTCCATGTCAGTTGAACCAACAAAAGTGAGTTTTGAAACCCAGCTTACCAGATTTCCCTCAAGTTTGACAGAAATGTTGGTGGGTGGGTATCATGGCTGCTTGAATTGAAATGGAATAGCCTTTGTACATGTGTAATTTGTTCAGCATTCTTCATAAGTAGGCCTATTGTATATTTGAGTAGCTAACAAAGTATAGTACTACAGTATTGTCCTTACTGTTGAGGATGGAATTTACAGAGACCATATGAAAGTAAAAGATGCCACGTTTATGTAGCACAGTAGAGCAAAATGAAATTGTACTGGAAGATCTATATAGTTTGGAACTGCACATGATGACTGCATTTGAATTCCAAGTCCACAGACAATTCAAAGCAATAAAGTAAGTGTCGATTTAGGAAGGTGTTTTGTTGTATTATTCTGAATGCCCTGCTCTATCACTGATTCTGCATGTCTTACGTTGTATGGTAATACAGTCATGTGCATTGAGCCTTCCTTAGAAAGAGTCAATATGTTATGCAATATGCATTGAGGTCTAATATGTTACAGTAAAATAATATTGAACAAAGTAAAAGCAGGTTGAAGCAAATAAAAAGTACAATTTAGAACCAGCATTCATTTTAGCAATGATTGTTAGGAGGGTAAGATGATAGCCAGTGACACCTAAGGCTAGAAATATCCACTTCACTTTCTTTAAAGATCAATCCTAAATTTGATGACATAATATTGGATGGATATAAACATTAGCTTTGTAACCTGTCTGCACTAAGAGATCTTATAGTAGGATGGGATATGACCTGAGCATACTGCAGTCTAGGCAAATACAGTTCTTAAATACTTATTATTGATCACCTGAGGGGATAACCATCAATGATAAAACTATGTAGTTTCCATAATATGTGAATGAAAGAGTGGTGGTATTGAGATCACGAGGAAAATTGTATACTATTTTTTTATAAGAGCCATTCTACTCTATACATTCTATTTTAATATCACTTAATTTCCAGGTTCATAGTTGTTGATTGATTCAGTTGTATGGTGCAGCTTTCTCTTGTTTGTATAGATGCTTGAGTTCTATTTATGAAGTTTCTGTTTATTTTAATCAAAAGAGGAGATTGTATGCACACTAGTGAGAAAGATTGTTCATTTACAATTAGTATCGCCAATTGAAAGGGAGCAGTTGTTACAAATTGGGGGAATGAAACTGTTAATAATGAAAACAGGAACAATTTGTATGAAGCTCATAAACTGTTCCAAGCAGCAGGGGGGGCTCTGTGTATAACATGATTTGAGGTAGGGTAACAATCAACAAATTAAATCTAATACATAAGAGTGATACATGATTCAATTGACCAATCACTCATACTATTACAGCAGTCATAGTCCATGATCCCCATCCTTTTCTTAGGACCATCCTGTAGAGATGTACAGGCCACTGTATGTCCCCTTTTCATGACATGCATTTAATAAATAGTGATGTTCATCTCTACTACACTATCAGGGCAAAGATTCTGTTCATAATAAGGTTATGTTAAGCCAGGAAATAATCATCTCACTATGTAACAACCACCAAACTTTTGTAATCTAGTTTCTTGAATATAAATTCCAAATGTAGATTCCTTTGTAGAATACTCCTCTATTGTAGTATTTCCACTAGACAGGTCATGCTTATATTTTGAATTCATTAAAGCCAAAGTTTGTATGAAATGATTCTTGCAAAAATTGGGAATGAGGAAGCTCTGCTTTAAGAAATATCAAGCTAGGTGACCCATTTTTAGCTTTGGTCTGGGATGTTGTTACCCAATAGCATGCTCACATGACACCAACCACACATCTGTTGCAAAGACCCATGCTGCAATTCATCTTAATCTATAATATTAGACTGTAATATCTTATCTAGATTGCTGAGCAGGTATGGAAAACAGTCAACTAAAAATACCTGTCACTATGTCAATAACTTATAAGCTTCTTCATCTTACATAAAGCTGTACTGCACCGAAATTTTTCTTCTGTATTTTACCCATTTAAATCAACACAGTGTCTTGATATTTCATTTCTATAGTTTGCTGCAAAGTAGTGATTTGCAATGCTGAAGATTTCTGATTGTTTCAAAGAAATAGGTGCAGTTTGTAAATGCCTCCAGCCTGTTTAAAATAGCTGATCAAATCCCTGCCTGCTACCTTTCAGTTTCCTATGTTTAGGAATCAGGAGTCCACGAGGTATGTGGCCATCACTTCCCACAAGTTTTGTTTCCACTTGACAGATTTTATATACTTAATCAATGGTTTATCCCCTACTTTGAAAATAATTGCTACTGTCCTGCTATAATAGATTTTATGTTCGACTTCCAAGACATCTTTTCTTGAACCATATACGGCAGGGGCTTGAGGTAACATTGCTACACATGTTTTTATAAGCAACTCAGTTGCTTCGGTGTGAGGCCTCTATTTGGCCCAAAATCTAAGCAACAAGCTAAGCAAGTCGAGGCCTCAAATTCAGGAGGGACAATTTTTAAAACGCTTGAAAAACAAATCAAGAAGCGTTTTTCATTAAGAATTGATTACAAACTGTTAATATATAACAAATTTCACACTGTTCAAGCAAAGAGATCAAAAATCCAACCATCATTCGGTATTTCATCATTTACAACATGCTCAGCATCTCTCCTATCTTCGTCTCCTTCAAAATCTTCCTAAGCAACTACTTAAGCAACTCCAGGCCTGATTTTGGAAAATTGCTAAGCAACTCAAGGCCTGACCCCAACAATGGAGTTGATTATAAAAAGACTTGTACAAATATTTCAATATACCCTTCAACTTGGATGGATCGCGAAGTTTAGTGGAAGATGTTGACATGCTTTAAGACTATGTTCTTCGCATGCAGTTTAATTGACGAAGTTTGAAACAATTCAGATGTTAGACTTCGGGTATTTTTCCAAGACTGCATGGAAAAATGTAGCTGTGGTAATTTCATTCTCAATGATATACCTGTACAAGTCAGGATTTAGTACTTGGTGGTTTACCAGATAAGATTTAGAAGTAGTTTAGGTGTAAAACCATTACACTACGAATTGCCTTCAGCAAGAAAGAGGCACGTTTTAATGAACTCTGCAGAAAGAAGTAAGAACAGAAGAGTCTCAAAATATAAATTGACTCATGAACGTTAATTCTTTCACTTTCTTTAAAAATGCTTGGATGAAAAGTAAACAGCTTTATACAGCTTCTTAAGTAAAAAAACACTTTTTCTTTTCCATATGTTTATGTATTGATAAAAGTGGATCATACAAATATATTATGATTGCTTAAGTTACTATTTACAAAGATATGAATTCTTGATTGCTGACAAAGATGGGGGTAACACGTTGGTGTAGTGACAGAATTGCTTTGTTACTTTTATCTTCTCTTATTGATTTATTGACACCAGTAAATTAGTTGTGTAAGCAATAGCATGATAAGTGCATGACTGGCAGGACATGTCTCCCACCTGTCAGAAAGATCAATCTTGCAACTTTTTCGAAGATACATTTGGCAGTGAATGGCAAACTCAAGACACTTTCCAGCTTGCAATCCCATGAACACACTACTTTGTACTCGGAGTTGCAAATTCTCGTAGACTGTTAGTAGAAGTTCACGACCTTAAAAAGTGGGTTGAATAACAGATTCATAAATGCTGACTGCTCTCGCCAGACATTGGTCACAGCAGAAGGTTTCACGAAGAATTTATAGGATAAAAGGATTGTAGCCTAAGTCTAAGAATCAAACACAATGATGCTACCTTTTCTGTAATTAGTGTTATTGGAAAGTGCGCATGTTGTAAACCATTGAATTAGTCGTTACTTTCGTGACGTTGTGAAATGTTCGAACCCCAGGCGCGCAACTAGGGTGGAGGGGTGGAAGGGAGAGGTCTTACTGCTCTCTGCCTGACCAAAAAAATTTGAGCCCTCCTTACCGGCTGAAATACCCGGTTTCCATTCCATGGATGATCTCACACCCCTTTGCTACCTTTTTGCAATGTCAACAAATAGACAACAAACAATATTTTGAAATTATGATTTATTTCACCGAAGACGTTTGCGATTGAAGAAACAAAGCAAACAGGAATTATCGACGTTTGTATTTGTGTAAGACGAGATTGGCGGAACGAAACCGGGCCTATTATTATTTATTGTGTTACGGAGTCGCCGCAAAGGCTCAAGGGCCCAGTGGTGGGAAGCGGACGAAGCAGTAATGAGACAAATAAAAGATAATTCTTAACATAAAATACTCGATTCACACTACATACATTAATTAGTTGGTCACTCTCATAATAGCCTCGTTTCTGTTAGCTCGGTAAAAACGGCTTTAGGGTTCAGTGATATTCTTCTTGTTTGTTTGATCCTTTTTGAATTCGATCGATCTTCGATAGTAAGGAGTGGCGATTCCCGCAGACGAATGAGCGTTCTTCACAAGAGACAGATCCGAGTTATTTAATTGTAGCAAACTCGGCCCTCTCCACAAACAACTGAAGAAAACGCATGACCAACTTTCTTTCTTAATTTTCTTGTCGTCATCTGAATGGGGAATCGTTCCTCCTCTCGTACTGCTAAATGACGTCAATGACAGACACACCCATAATCTTACTCGTTGGCTTATGCCCACTTGAACAACTTTCGTCATAACCTTTGGCCCTTATGTCTCTTTTTCCTTCCATATATGAACTTGCCGTCATAGTTTCATTCATACACATGCACTACTCTATGACATTTGCTACATCTATTCGTAGTTTTGCCGCAATGCCGTTAGATACCAACCTGTGTATGTGGGATTTTGTCACAATTTTAGCACAAATTGGGTCGATGTCTTATGCGACACTGGACCTAGGAAAGTGACACCAGATTAATAGCAGAAGGCCTTCATATATCCAAACGAGATCCAAAAAATGTAGTTTCCTTTTGCTGTCCTCTTTAATAGCCACTGAAGCCACTAGTTCAGAAATTACAGAACTGAAAAATTGTCGATGCTTATCAAATGGTCGACTGAGTCTACGTAGAAAAACATTGATGATCACTTTCAAATCTAGTGCGATATTTTGCGGGTTTGCTTGCATGGAAGCATCAACACCACTTCTCCTAAAAGCGTGGAGATTTTTGTAGCAATTCGCCGAGTAGAACACTGGTGGACAGAAAAGGTCATGCGCTGCATGTATGCCCATGTGGACAGTTTGAAACACCAAATTTCTCGAAAGATAGCTTGCAGATATACTCTTGTTTCGAATGTCAGTCACAGCGTGACCGGACTGTCATTTATGCAAATTATCATAATTTTGAAGTCTAAATGGTGCTCATGTGGATGGGCAGAAGACGTACGAAAATGACCAACTACTTGACAAATTGCTTGATTGTGTGTAGATGCCGATGCGGACTACTTCTAAATATATACGAATGTTTTCTATATATGTAGTAAGTGGTCCGTAGCCCTCCATTACAATGGTCAACACTCACATCCTTGGTGCTTCAACAGAGGGTAAGCAGGGTCGTAATAATATACAAGAATTTTAGGGCACATACTAACCTAGAATTGCCAAGTTATATTATTGTGGAAATTTTCTTACCGAGATGTACTGTCCTAGGATGCCTTTGTGAGAGTAGATACTAGTACCCTAACCCTAATCCCAATTTGATTCTAGAATAGTACATCTATGGTTAAAAATCCTTCTATGAAAGTACATCTCTAACCATTCTAGAAAAGTATATCTCTAACTTTCTAGTATTTTACGCGTTCCCGGGTAGGCGATCGGACCTTCCAAAAATATGTGGGTATGTAGAGCATATATTCATTTTTGTCTTGACGTCTTTCTCATGCACTCTTTTTATGAGAAACTCATGAGAAACCAGTTCCCACTGACTAAAAGAAAAGATCGCACACAAAACATGGTAGGTTGCGCTCTACCTTGCCTACCCTCAGTGACGTGCTTGAGGGTCACCTGAAGCAGAACGTGCTGTATCTGATATACGACACCTTAAAAACATCTTACAGTACCACTGTGAATGGCGAATATTATAGAAATCTTAACCTGATTTAACTGCAGGGATTAGAAGAGTTTGAAGTTGAGAAGGTTACTGAAATATTTTGAAGAATACAAAAACGACATCATTTCATCAAACCAACGATTTTGTGTGGTAATGTCTGTTTCTTACTTGTCGTGAATGCAATTGTACAACCTAAAAGCTTCTATTTTGTTCACTTTATTTGTTGTGATTCGTTTTGAAATGATGATAGCAAAATCAGATTTCTATTACTTTGGGACTTTTAAAAATTTCGTGTTTTTTATGAGCAAGAGCATAATTTCAAATATTTCTCATAAATGAACACGTGTGGCACAATGAAAGACTTTCTGTTTGGGGCAGATTACGTTTGCTCCGAACGGACACCGCTTGGTCGCTACCGGAATTTTCATAATTACTGGATAAAAACGCCTAGTATATTCAAGTGCAAAGTCTACACTATCTACAGCATAAATGCGCAGTGAATTATAACATATATGCGGGCGAGTGCATGTAACCTGAAAAACCAAAGTTTAAGGAAGGCACCGGATAAGTGCCACAAATTTTGCAAAGCCCACCTGCCCTTCAAAATCCTTAGTTGAGAAAACAAAACATTTTTGCGGTATCCTGCTCTTTAACCTTTGCGACGTACAACCTACGTATTCGATCACACATTAGCATGTAAATTTCTAAAGTAATAAGTTTTCATTTGGTTCTTGGGTTGCATTCAACAACTTTTGGTCGAATCAACAACAGGCATAGCCACCTCCAAAAGCTTTTAGTAACCACTGTTCCTGCTGTTTCGTTCAGCAAAACAATTCCCATCTTCAGTGGTTGCAAGTTAATTCCTTACTTCATTGGTCCATATTTCGAATCAGAAAAAAAACTGGAAATTTTTTTAGAAATTTCAATGCTAACGACGTTTTTCCGGTTACCAATTCAGTTATTATTTCATTTAATTATAACAACTTATAAAAGCTTTTAAAAATACAAAAAGAAGCATTACAAAAACTGCTCGACGGACCCTTGCGAGCCAAGCGAACCAAGAGGAGCGTGGGCCTTTACGCGAGTGTTTGGTAAATTTGCTGAAAAATGTCTTAGTCAGCAAGAAATTATTGTCTCTTGATCAGTGGCCTAGCAGAAAAGCTTGCTTGTCGTGTCTAGCAGTACTGACATTACAGTCAGCAGCAGAAAGATGGCATTTTATCCCTTCTGCCATTATTTTTGTCCATGTGCAATCTACCTTAGTTTGGTCGTGCTTAACAACAGAGGAAAATAATGCGATTTCTTGCTCAATTTTCACGGCACAACCCTGTAACACTTTATCATACGCTGCGTTCACACCAAGGCTTAAAACGGTTTTGAGTACGGTTCCAAAGTTCAAGTCGGTTCAGACTGAGTATGATCTTTCATAACTGTTTTCAAAACGGTTTTCAAAACCGTTTCAGCCCAAACGGTTAAGAAGTAGGTTTCAAAACTGTTTTAAGACAGAGAACCAATCTTGCGCAACTTAAAACTTGGATGTTGAGGCCTTCAGTTCAAGATGTTTCCCAGAAATTCAGAAATGCCATGAATACTTGCCTTTTACATAATTGCGCCGAGGTGGTTAATAAATCGCACAGCGGAGGCAAAACAATTCCACTACTTCCCCAACTAGAATGAGAAATAAAACTTTGGCAATTCTTTCTATCCATTTCATCCACGTATGAAACTAAGCTTAAAGAGCCGTGATACTATTCAATGTGAAAAAATGGTAAAGAGCAGTGAACGTGGCACGATCTACACACATTCAGAGGTCTGACGGTAAATTTGGAGAAGTAAGAGAACGAGCACTGTTAGTCTGCAGCTTTAATCCGCCATCTTGTCTTGGGCAATAGCTTAGAAAGTGATCTCAGTCTCAACCGTTCTAAAACCCTGCAAACTGTCAGATTACCTCTAAAGCCGTCAATGATGCTGC
>JAAAKL020007812.1:0-16514 GCA_010016065.2 Carybdea cf. marsupialis auct. non (Linnaeus, 1758)
CTACTTTTTGTGGATTGCGTCTCTGATTTTAAGCGATTCGAAGAATCAGCGCTTGCGAACGAGAATTATATTCAACAGCCTATTTAATCACCGATTTCTCTTTTTTGCGAAAGTGATGGGGTTGTTATGTACTATGGCAACTGTTACATATTTTTAACGGTTTCTTCGAGGCAGGAGCCTTAAAAACATCAAGGATGTCAATACGCGCAATAAACGATCTAGTAAAATGACTAAAAAGACATAGAATTTAAAAAGTATAACACTATTTTGCCAGGTACAGCACAGGCACTTGACGATGTAGGACTAATGACGTGAAATTGAATATCCTCCTACTTGTATACGTGACTGTCCCTAACGACGCACTAGTTTGCCGCGACAAAGTAATTTGGGAAGAGTTCTACCTATGAAATAAGTACTTTCATATGTAGGTTTCGCATGGAAGGTACAGCACAGGCACTTGAAGATGTAGGACTAATTTCGTGAAATTGAATATGGTACAGCACAGGCACTTGACGATGTAGGACTAATTTCGTGAAATTGAATATCCTCCTACTTGTATACGTGACTGTCTCTAACGACGCAGTAGTTTGCCGCGACAAAGTAATTGGGAAGAGTTTTTTCTACCTATGAAATAAGTACTTTCATATGTAGGTTTCGCATGGAAAGGAGATTTGTCCACCACCTGGCTACATACTACAGTATTATTTTAATGTCTGTTTCAAGAGACGCTTGTGTCTCTGTTCTGACATATGAAACTATTGTATTAATCTTTCTCGGTAATCAGGTCCGCGCAGAGAAGTTAAGCCATTGTGGAACAAGGCTTTGTTTTTTGAGTAGATAGCACTTGAATTTCCATTGTATGTCTGCAAACATAATTGAGCTAGAGTAAAATAAGATTGTGGAAATGAAACTGGTGAATTCATCCATAATACATTCGTTATTACTTTAACTTCTAATTTCGTCAAGTAAATCCAGACGGCTGTTTGCTTCGTATATCCAGGCTGGTAAAAGATTAAGCACTGTTAATTCATATTTGGACTCCAGCGTTGCAGTAATAAATTGGGATGATAGATGCATCTGAATTCTGGTGGAAAGGAAGAATATATGCTACTATGCGTGCACAATCGAATAGTGTAGCAAAAGAAAGATACGAGGTCACCGAGATAAGACTTGCGGATGGATGATCACGTTGCTGAAAATACCGCGCTATTATAAAACAAGAAAAAGAATCGCAAGGGGATAATCGCAAGGCAGCCATCAATGGGAACTTAATTAACCGATTTCAATGATATTTTATTTCAAGCCGGCGAGTAACAGGGTATTACAACAAATAGCTTTATCTTGCTATTGTGCTGGCAAGTCCGCTATTATTTTCAGGTGAATATGAACACCAGTTTACCGTAACTTCTGGCAAGTACAACGATACTCAAGTTGAAATTGGGAACAGGCTTAACTCCAAATACCTTCAGCATGAGCAGTCTTCTGAGAAGGATGAAAACATGGGATAGGTGATATTTTAGTGTCTCGATGTCATAGCTAGAAGTTTACAGTCCGTGTTAAACTGTTGGGATTCATTAGTGATCAAGAGATATGAGGAAAGAACACTCGGTAAATGTTTTGATGAAACATAACGAAGCCCAAGAGGATGTCTAAGATACTTTTTCTATGAATTGTGATTTGATAACCAGCTGTGCTAGCGTGGGATTTCATGGTTTAAGGAGATATTCTGATTCGTCTGTTTACGATACCATGGAACGCATTTCAATGGAAATAGCAAACTGAATGGGATTACTGAGATTTGCCTAATAACAACAACTCAAGTAGTGTCACTCTTCGAAAATGAGTAATTGAAGGAAGTACCAATACGACAAGCCAGTGATTCAATTGTATGGGCCGTTATGGCAATATTTGAAGCCATTAACCTAGGTGATCGTAAATCAGTGGAAGCTTTGCTACATTTGGGCATCAATGCCAATCAAAGGGATAGAAAAACATCAGACACCCCTTTGATTCGAGCATGCCAGTCAGGAGATGATCGAAGGAGCACCGAACTAGCAAAATTACTTCTGCGCTATGGAGCCAATATACACCTCACTGATTATCTCGGAAGAACAGCACTGCACTGGGCATGCGCTACAACAAAGAAAGCGTTCTTTAACCTCCTTATTTCGTGTTACAGTAGCAAGGAAGGATTGAATTTTAGCGATTTCAGTGGAAACACGGCTCTGTTTCATGCCGTTGGGACGAAGAAGTGTTCCTTCGTACGACACGTGGTGAAAACCCTTGCTCCTCTGTGTTATGACGTACTGACGAGGAAAAATGGACAAGGGTACACAGCGGGAGAGGTAGCTCTGCACCAAGGGCATTCTTCTTGCTTTAAATATATAGAGCAGATGAAGAGACACCATGCCCCAAGGCACAAAGTTTATAGTGATATTACTTATGGGAAAGATTCCTTTAATCTGGACAGAAACAAAGAAGAGAACAAAACGAGACTGAAGGAGGATTCGTACAAGATAACTTCAGACTTTGAGATTGATCAAATGGATTATGGTAAGAAAAATGCAAAACTCGATGAGCACATTTCGGAAAACGCACGACCCAATTTGAAGAGAAATTCGTTCCTACCGAGAATAGAAAAAGTGAGCGTATCGGATACGACAGGAGCTTTGCAGTTCGAAGCTCGACAAAGGAGGGCAGACGCAACAGTAAACTTGCCAGTCAGTTATGTTGACATTCTTCCACAATTGGGAGCAATGTGGGCTCTTCAACAATCCCCTGCGTACCGCCCTGGCTTTAGTGTCGCAGTTTCTCTCCAAAAAGAAAACATCATAGTTAAAAATGACGAGAAAAAGGGTGAAACTACGAAAGTCGAAGCGAAAATTAAAACTGCAGTCGATAAAAACGGGAAAGCAAAGGGAAGAAGACGTAAGAAATTGAAAGAAACTTCGAAATCGAAAAAAATGAAAGCTGTGACGTGATACGAGTAACAATAATGTGTTCAGAAAAGTATGTTGCATAGCAAATGGAAACAGCCAAGAATAAATATTTATGAGGTTAGAATAAGTTAACGTTTGTAGGAAATCAGCTCTAAGCTTAGTGAGAATTCTTCATTTGTACGAATTTAAAAACGAAATGATTTCTAGCAGACAGAAATTATATTGATTTAAGAGATATAATAATATCTGAGATACTCATGAAATTTCTTTAAACAAGGGGTAACTAAATGAAGAACAAAATTGGATGTTCGTTGTGTACAGTGGAAACTATGGAAACATCCTACATTGGAAACATCTAGCATTGTTTTAAGGTGTCTAAAGTTTGTCGCTGTAAAAAAATATGAGCTACTTGTATATTTGAATGCTTGTAATTTGTAGTCATGAAGCGTTTCTTGATTGCAATGAATTGGTGAATAAGGGGATTAGAACCAGCGCATGCGCAGCTGAGGGGTGGATGGGGTCTTGCCCATGTAACACAAATTAAATTTTGTGTAACTATCCAAGGTAGGTACAATATAAAGGTGGATTAATGGGATCTGATAGCCCATAATAGGAAGATTGCTCCATTACCCCCTTGCCTTAGGTAGGAAATATATCAAAAAAGGTAAATGGAAGTTACGAAAACTCGTACTTAAGTCAAAATGAAGGACGAGCTTCTTTCGAGCGACAGAGCCATTATAGCAGAGCAGAATAAGTTCCTTATTTGGACTTTCGACAGGTGGTAAATAGGGTTGGGCAGCTCATCAGGGTATATCAACTCCTGCTCCCATTAGATATTCACGGCTTCCTAATGCTGCCAATAAAATTTTTGTCGAGTTGATTCCACACTGCAGAGGAACAGAATTCTTTATCTTCACGTGCAACAACAACTTCCTTTCTCTTATGAACGCTAGTATGCTGCATGTTAGTTGACCAATCACTGATCGGAAATTTCAAAAGATCAATCTCGTTTCTGATGGGCAAAACAATGCACTGAACTGCCTTACTAGTCTCTTCGTTTAAGCTTTCATTCTTCGCAAATCGACATTTGATTTACCTTTGGGCTCTGAAGACATCACTGAATTTGATAGGTAATAGAAAGAGGGAAAAATGTATTCTGCAAGACCCTTCTTTTCTAATAGTTCACAGGATCTCCAGAGAATGTTGTCATATATGTTATCAAATAATTTTTCTATCAAATCTTAGGATGAAGAAAACAAAAATCCCTTGGTTAGTATATTCTAAAACCAATGTCAATACAAGACGAACATCATAACATGAGTTATTGATCACACTGGAAGTCATTTTGGATGTTACTAAAGTTTAGCCTAGTTTTATCAGAATCAGCAAACTGGTGCATTTTAGGGTCAAAATCATTAACTTTTGGTCAGAATCCTCAAGAATCAATCCTCACAAATCAATGCTTATGGCATACAACACATTCAGTAAAAAGTACCCAGGGGATTCTTAAAGGGACAGGATAGCTGGGCAAGGGGAGGATACCTGATGCACCACTTTGTGGGGTTGTTCCCGATGTTCTTGTAGATTGAACATTTTCTTGCTCAGGATGTCTGCTTAGGTTATTTTCTGAAAGTTATCACATCCTGCTGCCTGGTGGTACTTTATGAGGTATTAAAAAAAAGAGCAAAGGCAAGCCATGATTTCATGTCTTTGTCCATCTTCTCCTTCTCTTCCTAATTCTTTAATTCTACTCTCTGTCCAATATTGATAAATCCATATAATCTAGTAAATAAAAATGTCTATTTTGCTCACAAGAGCAGAAAGTATAATATGATACATTATGGTATTGTATCTGTCTTCACACATGCACCAACTACGTTTACGAATGTCTCCATGGTATGGCTACCCAAGCTGCATTCCCTGACTATATCTTGATAATCATGCCCACTCAAATGTGTGATCCATGCATCAGCTACCTTCTTACTAATAGCAGTTCACTGGATTATGAATGGTCATTTACTGTATACTTGTGATAATCCTCTGTTCTGCTAGTCAAGGACTCCTGTAGGTTAACAGAAAATAGATATGGATAAGTGTAAAACTTACTATAAGACAACATAGATGAGGGAGGGGGCTGGGTGTAACTTTTGTAGTATTTTTAGCATGCATGCATCATCCATCAGCATGAACTCCCAGATAAAAGAATAGCAACCATTATGACGCCATGTTTCCATTCTAAAATAGAAGCAGCTAAAATGATGAATGAAATCACTATTATAATTACTGAAATATCAACAGGAACAAAAGTTGCCTATGAGAAGATTATTGAATGCATAACATCTTGAAAAGGAAGAGATAAAGGCAGCAACCTTTCCTAAAATTGGGCTGAAATTAAAACTTGCTAAAATATAAGAAGAAAGGGACATCTATTCAAGTATTTGAATTATCTTTATTGTCTACATACCCACACGCACATAAAAGGAAGTCCATAACAAATAGTATAGTACATGTGACCATACAAAATAATCATCTAGATTAACTAGTAACTCAAGAAAAGCTACTTAAGATGGGGCTGCAAGAGACAGAACAGGACTGTAAATTGCTAGGTATTATTAAGGCAAGGTATTTACGTAAAGTTTGGTAAACTTTTCTGCCAAAATTTATGACACAACATCATTGACCCTTTTTAGAGGTCTACAGTCCCTATTTGCAAAAACATACAATCAAGAAATAGTATATCAAAGTAACAGGATGATCAACATGAAGAGTGATGTGATTTCTTTAGAGTTCTAAATCAATGGACAATTTTCAATCTTGTAATAAACTATTTAAGAGCTGTAATAAATAAATGGACCCTAAATGCACCTTTTAAATTCCAGTGCCTGCAACAACAAACTACAACTGCATGCTTTTTACCATTTGAAAAATACTGCATATCAAATTTGGCTATAAACATCATAAGTAATATGTGAATGACAAAAGATCCAGAAACCTTAAAGAAAGACAGCTTGTGTCAAGAGGAACAACCCAATAAATGCACTGCATTTTAACAGTCATGGAAATCTGGCTGTAAATGTTATGGCTTGTAAAACTCCTATTATACATCTGCGCTCCTTAAAAAGCCCATTGGATAAAACCAGGGGGACGACCAGCTGCTGTAGCTTTTATTGTTGCTAAAGCTCTTCTGCACTAGGAGAAAAGGCAGGGTTTCAAGACGCTGGGCTATGGGTTACATATTTGGGGTCCTATAATGCCTTGCACCAAGATGCACAAAAGGTAAAGTGCTTGCAGAAAAGGTCCTCAGGTACTGTATTAACAGTGGGTCTAGTATCCAATTTATCAGTTACTTCCAATCAGCACTTAAATCATGATACTTTCCAATGATGCATGGGAACAAATGGCCATGGCCATGGCAATTTGTTCCTATGCATCATTGAGAAGTATCATGATGCATGGTCTGGTTGTCCACCACCTAAAAATTACCACTTCCCAAGAAAAAGTATTTCCATGAAACTATAAAGAATGGATCTAACAACAACAACAACAACAAAAATAGATAAAGAGGTAGTTAAAGTATGTGCATATTTTACCATCAAGAAATGCCATACAATCCACTTCATCCACCACTGCATCTAAAATACATTATAAGAAATATTTATCTTTGGTATGCATGCTCGTTCAAATATGGGCAACGTTGGATATACAATCAACATGATTATAAAAATACCCTTTTATGCTTACTAGGTATAGCTCAATAATTCACAAATATTTTCAGTACATGTCTCTGACCGTTAATTCCAGCTTATGCATCATTGTATCAGTAACTTACAAACTTGATCATCAAAATGTGACCACTGTAATTTCATGAAACAAAATAAAATTTACTTGTATACAAATTACTGATATAATTATGTGTGCACTTTCTTTAAACTAATTGATCAATCAAAGTGACTCTGAACATGACCTAAATATGCAAGTAAGTACAATAACAACACTATAACTAACTTTGATAAATGCAATATCTTCTATTTCGCTTACATCCAGCACTTGAGTAGTCTTACTTAGTTCCTTGGGGTTGTATAGGGGCAATACTTTGTGCAATGACACACATTCACTCAGTGCTCCAAACTGGCTATGGCATTGCTTTCTGATCTCCATTCAATTTAAACATGTCTCAACTAGCAATTTCTGCTTGGATAATGAATGATGGATCAGTCTACAAAATGCAGTGATGATTACAAGTGTGTGGCTTTCAATATTGAACTAGGCCTGGACATAAGCTTTGATAGATGGGTTGCTATATGTTTTAAGTTCAATTTCTCAGGTGCATCCAACTGACCTCCCTAACAGATTTATACACTGGGGAAATCATCTTGATTATGTCAATATACATTTGTCACTTCACAACTTCATTCTGAATTTGGATTTTCAATTCAGATTTTAAAAGAGGTAAAAAAGTGTCATTTGTTTGGTTCTGGTGTTAGTGATAACGATAAAGATGAAAACAACGAACTTCATGTTGCAAATATTTGAACATTCATTGCTTATTTAAACATGTGTGAACTGTTTACTGAAAAAGGGTTTTCATGTGTACCTAAGTCTTTCCGTTGGATGGTTTTCCTCTTCCCTGCCACAGTTCTTTTGTAGGCCATTTCAGTATATGTCTGAATGAAGAGTTCCTGTAAAAAGGGCAAAATATTGAAAGAATTTTCACATATTTCTTCAGTAAGTAGATGCTATGATTCTGCTAAGAAGATGCGGGACAAGTATAGAAAATAAAAGAGATGCATTGCTTACAACTTCAGCACAGAAATGTGATTCACTGTTACATAATGACTTTAAATGGCACACCCAAGTTTCTGATGTCATCAATGGTCCTTTGACAAATCAAACAGTTACCCTCTGTGATTGAAATAAATGAACTATTCACAGGAAAAAGGGGATCGGCAGGTAATCGATAGATACATGTTTATGACACCCATATCTAATGAACAATTACTTAACTGTTTCTACTGACCTGAGTCTCTCAATCATAGCTAGCTGCTAATGATCTCAAACAAGATGACAATCAAACTCAGTAGGAGTTAATGCTATTTGAGGACTTCTTGGTTAAAGTCTTCCCTTCAACTCCTGTACGACAAGGTAGTATTTTAATGACTTTCTTCTAGTATATTACTCTCTGAATGAAGAATGGACATGGAACATCAACACCGTATGAACTCTGGTTCAACTTCCTGTAATTACTCCACAAAATGTCCCAAGAGCATAACAAAATTTGATAATCTTTGTTTTGCTCAGATATGATCGTACAGCCATTTTTCGTATCCCCCAAATTTTAAGCCTGGCAACGTGCGATTTCGTGATGAGCAGTTGAGTATAAATACAAACCACCTCTGATTAACATATGCTCTGCATTCTTCATCTTTAAAGGCATCGCATGCAGAGAAACACACCACTTATTATCATAAATGGTTGATATATTCTCTACATTTAGTGTATCTTCCAAAGGCAAGTGGTTTTCCTACATATGGGGAGAAATGTAACGGTATGTCTTTCAGACCCGGAGGTCACGAATTGAACATCAAACAAAAACCGTACTTACTGCAGCACGAGTTATCAGAAACACTGAATCTTGACTTGCAATGTGAAGATCTGGATCTAATTTCATCATATGTCGCACACGTGTGTGTGGAAGGCGAGTTAACTTGGATCCTTGTTTGTCCAAGTCTGTTGTGTCCTCTTTCTCTACGGTCGGCTCACTGTTGTTTTCCTCGACATCCATTTTGTCTTTCATCCTACGTTAATCTCCAGATTCCAGAATAAATCAGTTCGCGCCAAAAAAAATACGATCGAGATTGTAACTAGCCTCGCTTCAAATATCAAAACAAATCTTTTGGATGGCAGGGAAGGAGTGACATGGAATGCACTCAAAACACATTTTTTAAGAATTAGCAACCATGAACTCTTCTCTACGTGCAACTAAAAGATTACTAAGAAAGGAGCTGAAGACAAAATTATCCAAGCTGACTGATGAACAAAAGTTAAAACAATCTCAACGTGTAACGGAAAAGGTACAATGAATGTTGTTCTGGACTGCTTAAATCTGTGGAACTATTTAAGCCGAATCAAAACGAGGCTCATAGGTTAAGTATGTACGAAGTAAACAAACACATTTGCCAAAACTCATACACAGTAACTACTCTAGTAAGTCCATTAGCCCTTTTCTTTTATCACCACAACTGAATGATGTAACTTTACGCATATATTTGGCAAATGTGTTTGTTTACTTCGTCCATATTTACCGTAACCTTTGATTCGGCTTAAATTGGTCCAAAGGCTTAACTTTGATTTAGTTGCTCGAAAGTTGGATATGGCGTAGCTTTGCCAACGAGAGTAACTTGGTCCGAAGTAATGTCACTACTATATTTCAGTTCAGTAGAACGTATTTGCTTTTAGTTATGATACAGTATATACTTAATGCTCTACAAGTACATGCAAAACACCTTGGTTTCTTATTTAGAAAGTTAACCTCCTCACAGCTAAGGGCGTTTAATAGAAAGCAGGAACTTCCGAAAAGATAGATTTCCCCAATGCCAATGAAGCAAAATAAACGCAACAAAGGTGCCAATGCTCTGATGTAGGTCATGGTGTTCAGATTTTAAGTTTATGTCTCACTAGAATCAACTTTTTTCATCACCCTCTTCCAAGATGAGTTTCTGAAACAATACCAAGATTAATGAATATTGAACAGTAATAGAATGTAAATATAGAAAGAGAAATATAGTCAATAAAGTAATGGTTTACCATTTTGTCGAAAACCGAAAAGAGCGACAACTAAACTCTGGCAAGTTCACTTGCTTAATGTCAAGTTGTAGGTTCAACTGAGTTTTGGCAGATCACAGAAAAAGTAGCTCTTTCTTTATTATCATGTTCTTTGTTAACTGTTTGAATTTCATCCTCATCAATAATCAATAAAATAGCAAGGAAGGTAAAATCCAGAAATTCACCACTCATGAGATTTAGGATTGCTTGGCAAGTTTTTTGTTGTCGATAAATCTAATAAAGAAAGGCTACTTGGTGCTTAACATTGTCAGTCTGATTGTGACAGAAAGATCTCCAGGACCCAGATTTATTGGAAGCCAAGTGTGGTGATAATACAACGTATGTATGTGTATGTATTCAAACATGGTAACTTATTTGCAGCAACAAGAAGGACTATAATACTTGTAAGCAAGCCTGATATGTGAACCAATACTTCAGCAGTTATTTGTAAAGTTCAAAATGACCATAACTAACACCATTCCTCTCAGCAAGTAGCAACCTGTGCTTTTTTATAAATATTATTCTGTTCTTCTTCCCTCCCTCTTTAAGTCAAAATTCCTCAGTTATATTAGTGAGTTGTGTGATGAGATTGTACCTTCGTAAAGAATATTCAAAACAACCAGTTATGCTCTAACTGCCTCCCCCTTGTCTTGATATCAGAAGCCACAACTTATTATTAGTACCTTTCCAGGCATATCCTGCCTAGATCAGCTAAACTTTTATTCTTTAAAGATCAGATTTCTGTATTCCTTTCTTCTGACACTTTTGTCATTATCAAATGGGTAATGCCAGGTGGGCCTAGAGTAGAAGCTGTGGATGTGACATATACAATGTAGGTTTAGAATTCTTTATAAATTCTAATTTATAAATATTGTTCAAAAGGGCATGGGAGGGTAATCTGTTATCACACAGTCTTTCAGAATTTTTTTACTCCACGAAACTTTTTAATGAAAAAAGGAAAATATTTATATGCATAAGTGACTCCACTATTGATGAGAACATATGTTGTATATACGTCAACAATTTCTAAGCTCTGCGTGCTGGAGCTTGTAGATCAATGTTTGCCATCATCATCTTGATAAGCAAATCATACACTTTGACATCAGATATACTTTGCTATGATAACTTTGGTATTTCATATCTCCATGTAGATTTTAGCATTAAAACAATACAAAGAAAGCCAGATGATTGCAATTTATCTGAGTATGCCTTCTGAAGTAAATACATTTGCCATTATGCAGGTCAGTATAAAATTCTTTCAATAATAATAGTAATTTCACTTCAATTCTGCTCATGGGAGTTATGCAACTGCTCGCATATGCAAGGGAGCATTCACAGGGATGGGATATTGGACCCATTACTAGAAGTATTGTTGCTTTCTAAATTTTACTAAGCAAACTTTGGGTAAAAATTATTGGTCATTAACACATTGGCAAATCATAATGTCTTTCAAAGAGTTATGGCTTGTAAATTTTCATGGTTGTTAATGATATGCTTAATATGCTACACAATGGCTTAAACTCTAATGTCAAACACATACACAGTGCTGTTTTTTATTGGTTGCTTTTCGATGGCAGTTAGAGTTAATTTGTGCTAGAATTAGCATTATTTAGCCATTAATACATGTTTATACTTGGAGTTGACGTGCTATGTTATGAAAACAGTTTTACAAATACATATATAACTTACACTTTATATAGGTGCCAGTACATGTAGTTGTCAGAAACTCTTTATTTCCTTTGGATATTGTAAACATAATTTGTGAAATTATAATGCTGGAACCAGGTAGATTTGTCATTGGGGCATATAGGACTTCACCATTTGTACCATAATATTACCACAAATTTTATATGGTAATTAATGGTTAAATTATTTTTTTACTTACATATAAGTTTGCCAATGCACCATCTAACCTTAATGACATTGTCATGCATGATGCGAGAGGGTTCTGCACAATTCATGCAGCAAATGCCTCTTGCCCTGACAATGGGTATAGGTGACATTCACATGGTTCAGAGCCATGTAACCATTACATTTTCATGACTATGATCTCCATAGTTTTCTTTGTGTACAATCTTGCCTGGTGTCGTAAAGTGTTGGTGCTTAAAATATTATCTGGAGGCTTAATCCCACCCTCTTTCCTCGTGTACAGCTTGTATAACAGGTATCACACAATTAATGTTCCTCTTTTTAAAAAGTTATTTCACCCTGTTCATAGCTGAAGCCACTACCCTTATCAATTATATTAAATACATAAATAATCTCATCATTTACACTCGTTTTTCAGTCTAGTATTGATGTTTTTCACAAAATAATGTAGTGTCAGTAACCAGTGATCATGCCTCATAGTAAATTATTTTGATTACAATTGCATTAACTTGTTTCATGTTGTAGAGAATTTTTCAAGATAACAAGTAAGTCATTTCCTTAGTACTGGTGTATGTTATGCTTCTTGTTAATTAACATTCTGCTTAACTGCACACAGTGGTTGAACATGTATTTGCAATACCATTATGCAAAGTTTTGCTGCATACTACTTGACTTTCCCTTAACATGCCCCCTTGTTTGGTATTTTGTATGCTAACTTTTGATCATCACATTTGTTATTGCTTCAGAATACACTGGAAATATCATAATATCACTTACCCTTTTGGCGATTTGTTGTCGTGCTCCGTTCCCAAGTTTATACGTTTTACAGCACCTTTGTTCCTCAGTAAGGGGTAACCTTCCAATCAATCCAGTTAAGGGATCACAATCCATTCCCTTCGTCGTCGGTACCGTCGTATCAACTAGATAGATTTCACAGCTGCTTAATCATTGTTTTTGCTTCCATTGCGAGAAAGATATTCTTATTACATGACTGAAAGAATGATTTGCCTCCTGATTTCTACAAGATTTGCTTCTTGAACGAAAACCTTTTATTTTTTATTGTACCTGCGTCATGCAGCTCAATAAAAGCTACTGCTCTCTTGTTCACATATGTTATAGCCCAAGTCTTCCTACAGCCAGCTTCAGTTATAGAAATATGCACGATCCCTTAAGAATTTTTTGCTAAATGCTTAGTCAATGCAAATATCAGTACAACCATAGCTTTGTACAAGAGAGTAGATAGTGGAACATGGCTGTATGGAAGTTATATATCAGTTCCTGTAGGCGGGCATGAAGAGAAAATTAAAAAACACAAAAGCCTCTGAGGCTGTTCCTGTTATGAATACGTCAGCAATTTTATGAAGTGATACAATAATTTAACGTAAAGACAATGGTGCAAATTGAATGATGCAGATTGAAGGCTATTGAAAAGGAGAAGTGTGTCAGTGCTATTTTATGTAAATGTATTTGTAGTATTTACATTTGAGCATTACAAATTATCATGCACTCTCAGGTGCGCAAGTTATACTATTGCTGTTAAATTTATCTATGTTTCATCTGTAAGCTCATTACATGCTTGATACCTCTTATTATGTAGACAAATTTGATAAGCTAGGCTACATAAAAAAATACATGATTTTTTTACCATCCTTGTACTTCTCGAAGGCTTGCAAAAGTTTGACTGAAGATGTGCGTTCGAAAGTAAGAGTGAGAAATCATAGTTAGTTTAAGAATAGTATTATATTAAATGAATGGTATGGTATAGTATCTTTAAAACTTACGTGCTCACATTTAGTCAAAACGCTCAGGTTTCTTTCAAAGACAAATGCTTGTATGGAGTAATTTTGAAAGTCTTAAACTGCTTTGCGATCAGCCTATTTCTCGAATCTATTGCAACACAGACTTTTTGATACCATTTTTTACCAATATTACGGCATTGAAAAATAGGCCCGAAATGGAAACATTGGAACACACTGCAACTCATTTCTTATGAACTGTTCTCTCACCATTTAAATCAAAAGTACATTCTAGAAATTTAAAGCATGCTAGAGCCTTGTAGCAATCTTTCAATAATGGTAATGGACGGGGAACGATATTCTTTGTGGCTCTGGCGTAGAGAGGAAATAAGTATTATACAGTGAAAATAGAATTACGCCAAACACACGCGAGAACAGCTCTGGGAGGTATTTTTGCGATCTGATCGCGTACTTACGATACATTTAATGTATATGTGTATGTATGAATGTAAACATTCATTTTACTTGAGTCGTAACAGTTACAATGGAATGTCATACTTCTAACTGAGAAGAAGCCGACCTTTCTCGTATAGGGAACTAGAATATGGAGTCAGCCTGTCGCCACTTTTCAAAAACACTGGCACCGTTGCTTACGATAGGTGTAGGATCAGTGATCTGTTTTGTTGAACTGTTCTTTGTAAATTAGACCATGCCAGCGAATGTTTTGTCTTGATGATAATTTGCTTTGGATGGTAATTGATCCGTTTAATGCTTTATGTGCAAATCTTATCTGTTTAGTCCCTTGAAATTTTGGATACCGAAAATAAATTAGTAGTTTCTGTGTAACTTTAGCTCGATTACCGCACTTGTATAATCCAGTTACAATATTGTGGAGATGGGCTTTGGAAAACACCTCCCGCTTTATCGCCACGATTGACAAATTATCTAAACAGTACTGTACCAATCATAAATCCAAGGCAACTTTGATGCCTTAACCCCTTAGGCGGTCTTGTCATGGTATTCTCGCTGTTAAATATCAAACGTCAGCCTTGTAGCCATAGTTTTCACGTAATTTGTTACGTTGTTAGTTACTCATATCCACACATGCGCACATTGACCATTGTTTTGACAATCCTTGTTTATTGATTCTCTTCGTGAAGGATAAGTTAAACATTTAGGAATTGATACTCTCCATTTGTCGATTTTCCTCTGTAGGTAGATTTAAAATGTTAAGAAATCTACTCCAAGTCTAGTACTACTTCGTGGTCATGTAACATTTTGCTTTCCGATCTATTAATATCTTTCCCTGAAATTATATCAAGATATATGAGAAGATGACCAATAGCATCCTCCTTGGCGCTATGTAGTTCATAGAAAGTCTCGCAAATTTCTGATTTTACTTTCCGCTTCAATAATCGACTTGTCGGTTATGTCACATTTTAAGAACATTCATTTAAAGTATTTCTGGTATCGTTTGATTCAAAACGTATGATGTGCAATAAGTGAAGGCAGTTGCTGAAAAATACCAGCTTGATGGAAGACGCTTAATCAGTTTGACACTTCAAAATCTGATATATATTGGTAAGCAGTCGTAGAACCATCAGGATGGTTCGATATTTCCCTTATCATGTTATTATTTTTAAAGTAATTGGGAAAGTCGGCCAAAAATGACTCCTTTGCGCTGTGCGTTTAATGGGGTTTCAGTTTCCACGGTGATTCTTGATGCGCGTGTCACGTCGCGTTTTGATATTTGCGCTAAATGTATGTCAGGTCTCGTTTGACACATAACGGGTCGCAAGTGAAGCCTCTTGCTTAAGATTTCGAGTTATTTTACCTTCGTAGCTTGGAGTAACATGTAACATGGGATGACGTCACTGCTTGCGGAAATTTGACTAACAATTCTTTAGAGTTGCATGGATAGGTCGCTGTTATTTTTACTTTTTCGTTATTTAGACGTCGAACTAAAGAAACACCCTATTTAATAGCTTTTGGAGTAAACAGTGAAAAATTTGATGTCGGGACTATAAGAATAGGAAACAAATGTACGAAGACCAAACAGGATGTTGAGCTATTGAGGTATAACTTTGAATGACGGAGGAGAAACGCATCAGGTCTTCCTTCCGTAACATACGGCTTCTCAAAAAAACTGAATTAACTATTCAATCTAGTGTAAGCAGTGTATATAAAAACGGATTCTATTTACTGGTATTTTCGATAAAGACTGATATTTAATGAATATGAGAAAACGTTTTCAGGATGGCTGGGGGGTGACTATCCCCAACACCACACCATTTACGTGCAAAATTGACAAACATCTGACTATAGAAATTGGAAAACGCTGCAATGGTCCTTTAGCTTAGATGAACGAATTGTTAGATACGATGGTGGGGAAACTCAGTGACCCTAGGCTCTAATGGCAGTCAGACCTGTTCTATCTGCGGTTAATTGTTATATGGGGAGTGTATGCGGTTATACGTTTTATTTTCCTCTGCCTCCTTCTTTGCTTCAGAAAAACAATTAAAATTTCAATAGTCGTTGATAGTGTATTCATGTTCAAACGGCAAAGATGCGCTTCGTTGCACTCTCGTCAGCCTGGTTCATGCAAATATCAATTCTGAAGTAAGAGCAGCCTCTCTTGTACCCACTAAACAGACGAAAGGACTGTTGACACACGATGTGTAAAGCCATCTGCAGTATTTAAAATGGATGCTATATTCTTCAGATTCTTCTCCTAGTTTAAAACAAAATTAAGAATTGTGGCAGCATTTTAAGTGACGGTGAAGTAGAAGTGTAAATGACATTCCGTTATGTGTGAGGTCGTTTTAGGTGTTATAGACCACTATGGCTATTACTAAAGCTACGAAGAATTTCCAGTAAAGGTAGTAGTCATATGTGGGCATTAAAATTGAATGAGGATACAAGCAACCGTTTTATATAGATCAATTGACTACCCATTGACAGGTATGCTTCGTTTCAGAACTGCTTTTGACAAATATCGATATTTGCATTAATGTTCTTGGAATAACCAATTACTCACTGTGTTATTATTTGTATCAAATATAGTAACGTTGGGTTGCCAATCTTCTTTATCACTCTATTGTCTGCTCTTTCTGTCGTAGAAAATGCTTTATTCCACATTACACTGGAG